>VYZU01078493.1:3998-17095 GCA_013401355.1 Ceyx cyanopectus
TATATATATATATATATATATATAAATTTGGTTATTTTCAGGGTCTGTTCCTTAGGAGGATGTTAATTTGGCTCCTCCAAAACTTAGTTTTCAATACAACAGAGCTACTGGACTCCTTCCTGAGAAAGTTGCTGGGTTGTTTCTTTTTTCTCTCCCATATAAATATTTTACTTTGTAAATATGAATTCTCACAACTGTTGCAAGAAGATAATTTGATTTTGAAAGGCTTCAGCTCAGCCATTAGCACTAAACTGATCAGCAGTTTCACTTGCACTCTTGAACTGGTGTGGCCAGTAGAAGACTGACAGGTGGGAAAACTTGAGCTAAAAGCTGAAAATGAGCTTTAGTTTCCTCTCCACTTGGCACCAACAGCACTGATGAGAAGTGACTGACTGTAACCTGTTGCTCAGAGGTGATGCAATTAAAGGGCCTATCCTCTTTACTGCAGACAACTGAAGACATCTCAGCTTGGTAAAACCAGCAAAAAAAAACCCAACCCCAAGCTGTCAGCTAAAATTAAAGGTCATGATCAAAACAACTCCAACATGGCAACACAGAACCCCTTGTGGTCACCTGTCTTTGATATCCAAGTGATTCCCCTCCAACCTTAGTGGTTTTCCTACATCAGGGCTGCAGGATGCTGTGGATGTAACTGGTTTGCTGTTGCTCAACCAGGTTTTTCCACTGGTGCCAAACACACCCAGGAAGAAACAACTTCAAGGCAGCACTTGAATGGACTGGGGAGAAATTAATCAGGGTTACTTTGGTTGTTATTAGTTAAAACTCTTCTGGATCAGCTGTAAAACACTAAGGAATTGCCTGAAAACCTCTTGGTACTGCCATCTGATAGTGTTATCTGTTCACTGGGGTCATAAAATGCTTCCATTCCTACATGAATTATTCCATAACAGCCAGAAAGTTTTGTCAGCACTCGGTTGTCAAACCCTCAACAGTTTCCTAACACTCCTGGAACGACAGGAGACTTGGTGACCAGGAAAAATTCCTTCACTTAGGCTCCAAGCTCAACCCTTCATGTTTACTACTTATGAGATGGCCCAGCTCATGTCCTGAAGACAGAACTCAGCTGCTAACCCCAGGAGCTTTCCCACTCTCCCCAGTTCAGCATCTCATTCATCGTCTCGGTGATGATCTTACTTGTTGAAGCCACAGGAATGTTGGGAAAATTAGTGGTGCTGGTAGTGCTAGCCTCAGTAGGAGCTAACATGGCTGGGGTGCTATAAGGCTCTGTAGATGCCCTGTTACTGGGTGGGTGCTGGATGGTTTGGACTGAGTGGCCTTCAGCAGAAGACAACGATGGTTGCCCCTCGTAGTCGTGGACGTATTCGTCCTTCACCAACATGCTCGACGGAGCTGTGGAGAAGCAGAAAAGGGTTAAAAAGGCAAAGCAAAAAAAAACCTTTTCTTGGATTTCAGCTACAAATGGCATCCTTCAAACTACCAGGAGGGAAGATTTGGCTTGATAAAGGTTGCTAAAGCCCTTCTTTCTATGGCAACTCAACACTTGAAGTCGACAGCGGGGAGATCTGGGGGGCGTTAAGTGGATAGAAAAAGCAAATTATTCCTTTGGCTTAGTGCTGTCAAACAACAGTTTAATCCCAAAACAAGACTCCCAACAGCATTTTATTTTCCAGGCCATCACTGTGTGATGGGATGTGGTCATTAAAAGGGAGAAAAACCACGGGTTTTTCATCAAGCAGCAAACTAGATGTTAATGCAGGAGCTAACGAAGCAAATTCTTGGTATATAAACAAGGAGGGACATCAAAGCTCCAAAGGAAAATGCAATCTAGGAACACAACACACCCAAAACATCAGGGAATTGTAAGCAACGACCAAACAAATTGCCTAGATTGCCTAGAAAACATCAGCTTCCCATCCAGAGATGACAGCAACACTGCTCTCTACTTAATGCAGCCACTAATTCAGCACCCAGGGTGTGAGGAAATTACTACTGGTGCCATTCCAAGAATCCCACTGAGCACATTCCAAGTCAAACTCTTTCCACTGCATTAGCTCCAGGGCTCATGTTTTCAAGCAGCTTGAAAAAAAAATAAAAGGGGGAAAATCTGAGGGTTTCCAGCTGCAGGACAAGGAGATGTTGGTTTGGGGATGTATGGAAAGGTTGTTTTTCCAAGGAAAGAGCAGCAGAGGATCGAAGGCAAATTACAGCTTGGAGTTGTTTGTTGGGTCATTTGGGGTGTTTTTAAGTCATTTTTGCTCAAGCATTTCTATTCATGACTCCAAATTTCCTTCTTCTGGAAGGAATAAAGATGTTTGGAACTCAAGGAGTTACCTGCTGCATGATCTCGGGAGTTCTGAATGATTCTCACTGGACAGTTCACACCCAAATTCACATTTCAGGGTGAGCAAGGCTATTAAAACTCCTTCAGATTGTAATATTAATTACAAAATTACTATTATTTCCTTGTCCAACTCCTTCTTAAATCATAAGCACCTATTGTTCCCACCTCGTATCATCCTGCACCGATTCTTGGGGCTTAATTGGGTTTTTATTCATAATTCAACAGCGAGGTTTTGGGGTTTCTTGGATTTGTTGGGGGTTTAGTAAGTGCAATAGGAAGCAGAATTACTTACCAGAACTCTGTAGTGTCAGTCCTGAGAGATCTTGGAAAAGAAAAGAAAAAAAAAAAGGGGGTGTGGAGGATTATATATCTTATTTTCAAGTATGTATTCTCATTCTTTTCAATAGCTGAAGAGTTTTACACAAGTACTACCTCTAGGTATGATAACACCACCAGAACACAGATCTTTGCAGTAAGTTACTCAAAGGTTACCCATTAACAGGACTAGATAGAAAAGTTCAAATTAAAGCCAGAAACTTGTTTAAGTAAGAAAAAAAAAAAGTTAAAGAATCATTCTATTATTAAGAGGAACAAGGGATGAGAATTTCTAATCAAGGGAAGGGTTCCCATTTCAGCTGGTGAAAGGAAAACAATTAACCACTTAATTCCCCCTGTGCTGACTGAACTCAAGAGCCAACTTACCTATGCCAGGAGATACTACACGCTCATAATGGTAAGGATTGACACAGACACTGTCACATTTTAAGTCAAAAGCATACTGACAGTATTTCACATGCTTGAGTTCATTTTTATGAAGATCAGGCCACCTCCAGAGACGAGCATAAATCACATGAGGGAATCCCTTGCGACCAGCCACCTAAAAAAACAGACACAACAGTTGGTTGGGGAAAGAAAAAAACAAGGGATTTGGATTTATTTAGTCCAGGAGTAGAGCTGGAAGAGGAGAAATCCAGCAGAAACACTCTCTAAAAGCAAAACAAACACAGGTGGTGTCCAGTTTGCTCCAGCTCCTGCACTCCACAGATTAATTATTAGGGGTTTTGCTACAGTTAAATCAATATTGTGATTCTTAAGGGGGAAAAAATACATAAAAAATACTGGTTTCTAAGTGGCAGAAGCAGAATTTGTGAGTAACACAGGAAGGTGACCAGTCACCTTCCCCACTCTGGATGATGAAGGAGCTTTGGCCCAGCAGAAGAGGAAGGAGGTGCTAAGCTAGGTTAGGAGGAATTTTATCACTAGAATGCCAATTCATTAGACTGACCAAAAAATTAATCAAATCCAATCAAAATCCTTGACTGAAAGCTACCCAGAAATAAGGGCATCTGTCCTGGAAGAAGGAAATCACAACCCAAGCTATGGGATGCACCAAGTCCTGAGGATCTAAGGTTCTCTGGGGACTAACTTAGCAAGAGATCACAGGTTTTTGTCCAACACCAGAGCTAAGAGAAGCCTGCAGAGAAAATATCAGGATAAGCAGCTGAAAAGACCAGGATAAACAGATAAAAATACCAGGATAAGCATCTTGAAAATAACAAAATTGGGCTGCTTATGCTGGTAAGTGACTTTTTCACTGCCACACACCCCCCTGGTTTAGACCAACACCTCCTGCTGTTTTCCAACAAAAAAAAGACAGGAAAATCATCTATTAGCAGCTACTGCAGCAGTTTAGAGCTCCAACCACAAAGAAAAGAGCCTCCAAAGTGGGGTGGGGAGGGACACAAGCACCAGAAGAGCTACTCCAAGATCCTGCATCACTCATTTCCCTCCTAGAGAAGCCCAAAGGGAAGCAGCTTTTTGGAGGGGTCGGTTTAGGTTTTATTTTTCTCCCCCCCCCCACTCTGCTTCTACCAACCTGCAGCCTCCCATCCAGGGTTCTCTGGATTGTGACACACTTGCTGGGATGAGCTCCGTTGGTGGTTATAGCAGTGATGAGAGAATCCAGCTCATCTTTTTTCTCCTTGAGCTTCTTCACCAAGCTCTCGATGGCGCGCTTGGCGAAGGTCTCGCTCTCCCCGCCCTGGCGGTGGCACATCAAGCTGTGGACAATGCTCAGACAGGCATCATTGCTTGTTGGTGTGTTGGTAATAGACATATTGTCCATTTGGCACAGCTTGGGTTCTTGGAGAGCAACTGGCAAGGTGGCTTGAGTTGGGTTTTTTTGGTGGGGGAGGTGGTTTGGTGCTTCTCAGGTGGGTGATGCGAGTGTTGGTTGGGCTGGCTCTTGGGTAAACCTAAAAGGGATTGAAAAAAAAAAAGATGTATTAAATGGGGGTTTAACAAATTCCAGCTCATCTTTCTAAGGAAACCTGTGGCTTTTTGCTTCTTTTATCCTGCTAAGTGCAGGATATTTAAAGCAGATTGAATAAAACAGAACATCACTCGCCCCAAGAAAACAAAACGCCACTCGCCCCAAGAAAACAAAACTCCACTTGCCCCAAGAAAACAAAACTCTTGTCCCACAACAGCTTAAATAGATTTAAGATGCACAGATTTAGAGGTTAAATTATTAGTTTGAGGGTTTTTTCCTCCCCCAGTAGCAATACTGAGATCGAGATGACCACCTAGAGCAAGGACACAGAGGATGTACCTATAGGAAGGTTGGGATCAGGAGCTGAACAGGGAAAAAGGAGAAGGGGGACAATGAATTCCCAGGATTTTTATACTGGGAGGATGAAACCAAGGGAAAATACTGACTGGGAATCAAGGTTGAAGCAAAGTGGGTAGTGAAGAAGCACAAGGGCACGGCAGAATCAGCTGTCATCCTGATTTAACAGCTCTCTTCAGCTACATCCAGACCTCACTCTTAGTTCTCTTTGCCCATCAGAGAGGCAAAAATGTACCTCTGTGTGTAGATTTAATTAGGAAAATCCCACTTGGAACAGCTGTCTTTTAGTTGTTTGGCTCCAGGCTCTTCTGGATCAAGATAAATCAATGGATGTGATGGAAAAAAAGCACTTGGTTCTGCCTGAGACAATTCACATCTCACCTAGAAGCCCCTCCTAAGACACTTGGCCTTTAAACTCTGCTTGTGGAAGACCCCGGGGTGGTGGAGGGGAAAATTTATTCACATTATCTGAGGAAAACATCCAGGTGAAGACCTGTTACTGCTCTGGAATTTTCCATGTTATCAAGAGGTAGCAAATATTTATTGGAAACAAGTGTATTGCACTAAAATAAGCAAGGGGAGGGGGGTCATTTAGAGTTAATGCATCACACAAATCACTCTGAAAAATGCAAAAAGGAAGATTCTAAGGCAAATCCAGCAGGAATATCAAAGGAAATTAAGTCTTCCCTATTTTATATTGTTTCCAATTTCAACTGGAATCCTGCACGCTTTGGGATGCTTGGAAGAAAAGCACCTCACAAATCCTTCCCTCACCCTCCCTTCTCCTTTCAACAGGTTTCTTCTTTTGGACCTGATCTCTCCCAGAGGAAATGTTCCTTACAAGCTGGAATAAGATCATTTTACCTACTTCTTTTTTACCTCCTCCTTCAACTTTCTCCCTCGATGGTGCTTTGGGGTTTGAAGTTGGGGTTTTTTTTGGTGTGTGTTTCAACTCAACAAGCCTCTTTGCAAAGTCAAGCTTAACCTGCCAGTCATTCTCCATGGTAACTCACATAACTCTGGCAGAGCCTGCCAGCTAAAACAGACCAGAACATCATTTTCCTTGCCTATAAACCAGCAGCCAGAGAGATATGCATAAATAATCATAAATAAGAGCCTTCAGCAAGCTATTGCCCACCCAAAAAAACCCCAAAAGCTATAAAGAGATGCTTAAAATTAAACGTGCTTCTACTACACCCTCGGAACTATGAATGAGCATTTTGCTTGTTGACTTGCAGAAGGCTCAGCTTGAGCATTAGAAAAAAAAACAAACCCAAAACACTCTTCTTGAAAAGAAATCAAATAGAGAAATGTTGAGTCACCCCCTCAGCTGCCACTGTGCTCAACAGGAGCTTCTGACTGGTCAGCACTTCTGGAAAGCCTGGCCAGTGGGGTTAGGCTTCTGAACGCTGCCAGACTCGCTCATTCCACCCGGGGAGCTTCCTTCTGCCAGGCACCTCTGCAGGAATCCCCTGCTTCATCTTTCCTTTTGGGATTCCCCTGGAATAAAAGAGGGGGTGAGGAGGGTGAGCAGCTCTCCAGCTGGCACAGAGATGCTGGGGTGTGTTTCTCCTGCAGTATTTTCCAAGTCCTTTCCTCAGCACGGCCCGAGGAGGTGACCGACACGCTCCAGATTTGGATAAATATGTTGAGCAAAGATCTTGATTCTCTCCAAACAGGAGTTCTGTGGAATTGGCAAGGGGGGGGAAGAGTGTGTTTTGGTGGAGAAAAGCAGGAGGAGGAGAAGAGGCTCCTCCTAGTGAAGATCTCACCTCCCAAAAAGGTGGTTTTCTCCTTTTTTTAGTTGTGATGTGAAAACACCCCAGAGGAAAAAAAAACCACCAGCAAATGAGTCACTAAATCAGAGAACTCTAAGCCCAGAGAGTATCATGTTATAGAAAGGATTTGATTGCAATCAAGTCCTCACAGGTATGTTCAAGTGGTGGTCTGGAAGAAGAAGGAGCTAAATCTGGAAGGCAATTCAAACCACCTCTGGCATAAAACACTTAGGAGAACTCAAGAGTTACCACCTCTGAGGTCCAAGAATGACCCATCAACCAAACCTTTCTGAGCTTGCAGAGATGCCAAACTCCTCTTGCCCATCCTGAGATGCCAAACTCTGCCCATCCTGAGATGCCAAACTCCTCCTGCCCATCCTGAAATGCCAAACTCCTCTTGCCCATCCTGAAATGCCAAACTCTTGCCCATCCTGAGATGCCAAACTCCTGCTGCCCATCCTGAAATGCCAAACTCCTCTTGCCCATCCTGAGATGCCAAACTCTGCCCATCCTGAGATGCCAAACTCCTCCTGCCCATCCTGAAATGCCAAACTCCTCTTGCCCATCCTGAAATGCCAAACTCTTGCCCATCCTGAGATGCCAAACTCCTGCTGCCCATCCTGAAATGCCAAACTCCTCTTGCCCATCCTGAGATGCCAAACTCTTCCCATCCTGAGATGCCAAACTCCTCCTGCCCATCCTGAAATGCCAAACTCCTCCTGCCCATCCTGAAATGCCAAACTCCTCTTGCCCATCCTGAAATGCCAAACTCCTCTTGCCCATCCTGAGATGCCAAACTCCTCCTGCCCATCCTGAAATGCCAAACTCCTCCTGCCCATCCTGAAATGCCAAACTCCTCTTGCCCATCCTGAGATGCCAAACTCCTCCTGCCCATCCTGAAATGCCAAACTCCTCTTGCCCATCCTGAAATGCCAAACTCCTCTTGCCCATCCTGAGATGCCAAACTCCTCCTGCCCATCCTGAAATGCCAAACTCCTCCTGCCCATCCTGAAATGCCAAACTCCTCTTGCCCATCCTGAAATGCCAAACTCCTCTTGCCCATCCTGAGATGCCAAACTCCTGCTGCCCATCCTGAGATGCCAAACTCCTCCTGCCCATCCTGAGATGCCAAACTCCTCCTGCCCATCCTGAAATGCCAAACTCCTGCTGCCCATCCTGAAATGCCAAACTCCTGCTGCCCATCCTGAAATGCCAAACTCTGCCCATCCTGAAATGCCAAACTCCTGCTGCCCAACCCACTGGAAGGGTGGGGGGACCCTTTTTTAGCCCTTGGGCTGACATTCCGAACACGAAGCAGCTGTCTCCAGTTCCAAATGCAACCCCTGGTGCCACGTGCCTGGTTTTCCTGGCCCTGGAGAATTCCAGCAGAACTGGGTTACCTGAGCCAGATGGGATTGGAAAAACACAGGCACCTCTAACATCACCTTAGAGAACTGGAAAAAAAAAAAAAAAGAAATCAAATAGCTTATTGACTTTTTTCTAGGTGGAAGTAACATGACTGTGCTCTCACATCAGTGCCCTCGTTGCTCTTCTATTTATCTTCCAGGCAGGAAAGCAAAATAAGCATTGCACTGACTCCAACTATTCCACTGCTCCCAGATCAGCTGCTCTGTTCTCTCTCCAAACTGCAATCGTTTTACTAGCGTGACTACAAAACAAGAGGCTGGGTTTCATGTCCAGCATCTTCTGGAAAAGCCAGCTCAGAGCTGCAGAACGTTCCCTTTTGTGCAAGCAAGGTGCTCCTGATCCACTAGGGAGAAAAAAAATGAAGCCAAAACAATGATAATAATAAAAAAAAAAGCAGAGATCTGGCCTTAAAGGGATAATCAATGTGTTTATGGAACAGAAAATGAATATTCCACCTTGGTTGCCAGTATCTCTTCAGCTGCACCAGAGATATAAGAAGCTAGCAGGGGTGAAAACCAAGTGCTTTTGCAAGACAAAACCAGAGTAAGCCATTACTTTCCAAGTATCTGCAGCACCTCTTCGGGTTGAGTAGTGGGTATTTAAGAGAGAAGATCAGCTGGAAGGCCTGAGAGTCACCCAGGTTTGAAGTTCTCCATCAAAACCAGAGTTTGGCACGGCCTGAGGAAGGTACAGGGGATTTAGGAAAGGAAAAAGAGGTTTTGTGTTTCTCAGGATTAAAAAAACCAAACATATAAACTCATTTTTTATGCTTTTAGAAAGGTCAGAAGTTGTCCAGCAGCTCAACTCAGAGGTTGATAAAAGAAACAGAGAGAGTTCAACACACCACTTGGATCTGGCACCTGGAAAACCCCTCCCTCCAAAGAATTCCCATTTTCTGATTGGCTGGAATGTGCCAAAAAGTTAATAATCCTGATTTCTTCATGAGAACTTGCTTTTCTCCCCACTGAGAACATCCTTCAATTATTTTTTTTCCTCTTTCCCCACCCCAACCTCCTCCTGCCCCAAAGAACAGACAGGCTCAGGGAGACAAACTGGGAGGTTCTGGATGGAGCTGGAAAACAGGGAATAACCCAGAGGAGTATGATCCCAAGGGAATCAGCAATCCAAACAGCTCAGGGAAGATGGTTAAGCCAGGCTGGGGTGGATAGGATACACTGCCCTATTCATTCCCAGAAGGGTCTCAAGGCAGCTGTGGAGGGATCAGATTCGCTGAGAAACTCGGGCTAAAAATGTGACAGTGGAAATTCCTGGGTAATTCCTGTGAGATCCAGGTCCCCAAACCCCCTGGAATGGCAGGGGAAGCTTCTAGAGCAAAATCCCCAGAGGTTCTTGGGAGATTTTGCTGTTTGCAGGGTCAACGAGGTGAGAATTGGGGTGATTTGGGGTGATCAAGTAAAGGATTGGGTTTAAAAATGAAGATGCTGAGAAGGGTGATGAATGCAAAGGAAAAAAAAACCAACCCAAACAACTAAAAAACCCAACCAATGAATTAAAACAATCAAAAAACCCAACCAACAAGCAAAATCCCCCCTTCCAAATGAATATTCCATTAAAAATGCTACCACAAAGTAGTTTTTTTAGCAACAGTTGTGCCAAAAACACCCTCCATTTTTCTCCACCTGAGGGATCTGAAGAAGAACTTGGCTGTTATCCAGCAGAAGAAGCCTTGGAAGGGTCTCAGCAAGTCAGCAGCTTTGTGATGAGCTATGGTCTTCAAAAGACAAAAAAAAAAAAAAAAGCTTGGAATATCTAAGCTTCCAATGAAAATCATAACTAAAAATCAATATATTGCAGGAAGGTAAACAGCCTTTGGTGCTGTTTAACCAGAAAGATGCACAGCCTGGAGTTCTGAGGGGTGTCAGATACAGTGGTGAGGAGGGAAATAAATGGATTTATGCAAAACACTTCACAATGGCCCAAAAAAAACCACTTTGTGAGTTGCAAATACAAAAGTTAATTTCTTGAAGGGGAATAAAAAAGAAAACAAAAAAAAAACCAAAAAAACCCTAAACCTGTTTGCATGAAGCTGCCAGTGATGCTCCTGGAGCAGGATTTACCAGTAGCAACCATCCCAGTCCCAGATTCCCAGCGTTTTGGATGCCAGGCAGTAGCACAACCTTAATGAACTAATTAGACAGCTCGTTAGAAGCCTTCACACAAAGAAAAGGTTGAGAAAATCTCCTGCATTAAGCTGCTGCCTCCAAAATTAACCCAAACCCAAAGATGGCAGGAAAAGCAGCAGAGCCATTTGAGGGCTTTTAAAGCACCCAGGCTCGTGCTGTTGAATAATGCAGGGGATGAAGTTTGATCAGCAACATGACAAAGAAAAATCCATAACCCAATAAAAACCACCAAACAAGGAGCCAACAACAACAACAACAAAAAAAAACCAAACCCAAAGGCAGCTCCAGATTTGATGAGGATATGAATAAGTGATTAAACTGCAGATGCTCTTCCAGCACATGAGACTTGCTGGCCCAGAGGGGTGAACAGGAGTGAAATGTTTGGGGAGAGGAGGTACAATCAGTGGTCAGGAGGAAGGAGAGGGCACAAAACTCACAAAAGCAGGAGCTGCTGTTCCCCAGAACACTGTTTTTTGTGCCCATATCTGAATCATCAGTATCAATTCTGCTCATCTCACTGGCAGCAGCCATGAAAAATCAAGATGTGACAGCAGAAAAAGAAACTGGTGAAGAAGACAACACAAAGCAACGACCTTTTCCCTCTGAACAAACCCTCCCCCTCCAGCTGAAAATACTTCTTGGCCAGATGATGTAGCTGCAGCTCTGGGATTGACCCCCCAGAGCATCTTTACTCCTCTCAGGTTCCACCTGGGCACTGGCAAAAAAACTCTTCCCAAACTCCAAACCAACCCGTTGGGGGAAAGGAGCAAATGTTTCTGCTGGTTAATTGTATTTATGCATTTAAATCTGGTTCAAGGAACTAACCCAACGTCTACAGCCTTGTCTTTGTGGGGGTAGGACACTCATGATGGGAAAGGCAACCCTGCCACGCTGAGCAGACTGTGGTTTAGATCCTAGAAAGTTCATTTTGGATCCCTCCCCTTTTTGTTTTGGCGAAAGCAGAGAGCTGGAGAAGAAAAAAAAATGCTCTTTTTCAACAGGTTTCTAGACAGAGAGGGAGGAACACTACCCCAGAGAAGGAAGGTCAAACTCCTCCACAACCCATGGAGGCATCTCAGCTCCAAGAGGTCACCTCCTCCTCATCCCATCCCAGCAGGCTGGCAAGAGGGAAGAAGAGGAAAACCTGGAAATGGCAGGGGAGCCCAGACTCAGAAAGGCTGTGGAATGCTGAGGGAGAACCTGAACTGAGACCCAGCAGTGAGGAGAAAAGAGGCAGTGAGGAAAAAAAAAATGCAGCGAGGAGAAAAAAAAGGCAGTGAGGAGAAAAAAAAGAGAGCGAGGAGAAAAAGAGTCATTTGTCAAAACCTCTCAGAGGAAACAATTAAGGCTTGGAGAGGCAATAAAAAGAAGAATCAAACCTTGCTCGGGCACAAGTGGTGTGATTCTTCCCCGGCCCAGCACTAGGTGTGTTAGATAACATCTGTTCTCTATTGTGATTATCGCCGGGATAACGTGCGAGCTTTAGCGAAAGAAATCCAACCCACAACGACAACAATCACCTCCGGGTGAAAGCAAAGCCTGGAAAATCCCCAGCCCCGACCCAAAATCGAAGGGTTTTTTTTTCCCCTTTTTGTGAAGGGAACAACGTCGGGGAAAAACGAAGAGTCCTGAAATTCCAGCGGGACCTCAACAACAGCCCGGCAAAGGCAGCTCCTCCCGAACCTTTGTTCTCCTCTAAATCCGTGGATACCGCTGGAAAACTCCCATCGCTAAGGGGAAAAAAAGCTTTCTCCTCCAAACGAGGAATTCCCATCTCTTGGGAGCCTTGGAAATCCGAAGTTTCTGCGGCGCGCCTGCTTGGAAAGGGAGGTTCAGGGATGCAAAAGGGTAAAGAAAACTCCTTCCCCGCAGCCCAGAAGGACAAGTTACCTACTTAACATGACAAATAAACCCCCCAAACCACCCAGGTGGCGTTTTTAGAGCGATTTAGAGGCGTCTGAACCACTAAAATCCCCGATCCCGACGAGCTGGGGATGGAGGAGGTGACAGGTCCGGAGGGGACCCGCTGTCGCCTGTTGACAGCGACACATCCCTCTGGACCCTACACAACCCCCCCAAAAAAACCCCACNCACCCGGCTGCCCGATAAACAACCGTCCCCCGTCACCACCAGCACCGCCGCCTCTTCGTCCTTCCTCCCGCTTCTCGGTGCTGCTGGTGCTCTTGTTTGTTGTTGTGGCAGCAGCAGCAGCAGCANGGAATGAGAAAGGAAAAAAGCAGGGAAGGAGGGATTCGTGTTTCCAGCCTAAAAAGAGAGAAAAACCAGCTTCTGGGCGCCGTGATTTGCACAGAAGATGGCAGATTTTCCGACCGACTACACGAGAAGAGGCTCGGACGGCAAAAAAAAAAAAAAGAAATAAATCAACACATCCAACCCACCCCGGGGTTCTTTCTCCTTCCAGCGTGAGGGAGGAGGCGGGGGGGGGGAAGAACCAGAAGAGATCGGGAAAGTTTAAGCGGGGCCAGGCCGGAGTGAAGGAATAATCCTCAAAGTTTGGATGAGGAGGAGGTGGATGGGGGGGGAAATGTGAGGTGGGGAAGGAAAACAGAGGCGCTGGGAGGGAGAAAAAGGGGTGAGGGCGCCTGAGGGGAGCGGCTGAGGGCTCCTGAGGGGAGCGGTGCGGGCGGGCTCGAGAAGCCGAGAGCGGACGTTACCTGGGCCGCGGGCGGGCGGGCGGGCGGCCTCTCCGGGCGCGGCCTGCGGCGACTTGAGGGGCGGCGGCGGCGGTGGGGGCGGGGAGGGGGGGGGGGGGAGGAGGGGGGGGGGGGGGGGGG
>VYZU01078493.1:17149-36742 GCA_013401355.1 Ceyx cyanopectus
CCCCGTCACCACCAGCACCGCCGCCTCTTCGTCCTTCCTCCCGCTTCTCGGTGCTGCTGGTGCTCTTGTTTGTTGTTGTGGCAGCAGCAGCAGCAGCACCAGCGGCCGCGGCTCCGGCCGCTCCCGCTCCGCGACCGCCGCCGACACGTCCAGTGGCGACCGCGCAGGCGCCACATCCGGGTACCCCGCGCACCTCCCCTCCCCCCCAAAATAAAGCAAACGATAAATATTCCCTTTAACTTATTACTAAAATATTTATCGTTTGCTTTATTTTGGGGGGGAACATAAGTAAGTAGAAAAAGAGAAGACATTTACAGTTGAGAGAAGCAGTAGAGAAAGGTTCAAGTTCATGTTCCCCAGACAAATAAAGTNTGCACTGGGCACTGGGGAGGCTGCCCCTGGAATCCTGGGGGCAGGTTTGGGCCCCTCACTCCCAGCAGGACCTGGAGGGGATGGAGCAGGAGTGTGGGGAGGAGCAGCTGAGGGACCTGGGATTGTGGAACCTGGAGAGAAGGAGGCTTAGGGGAGACCTTCTGGCTCTGACAGCTCCTGGCAGGAGGGTGGAACCAGGGACATCAGACCCTTCTCCATGGAACAAGAGGAATCATCCTCAAGTTGCCCCAGGGGAGGCTGAGGTTGGAGCTGAGGAAGAGTTTCTCCATGGCAAGGGGTGTCCAGGGCTGTCCCAGGCTGCCCAGGGCAGGGCTGGAGTCCCCATGATCCCTGGAGCATGATCCCATGGGACAATTTTCAGCCTTTCCCTTGGTAGAAGCTGCCACTGCCCCAAGGAATTCTCTGTTGGGTGATGAAATCACCTCTAGGATGTATCAGACCTGAATTAGCATGTTAAAAATTCACGCTGGTCCTAATGGGATGGATTGGATTGTGGTTTGATCCTCTGCCCCCTTTTCCTCTCCTAAACTAATGTCACTTGGATGCTATTTCTGCCCCTCGAGAGCCCAAGTTTTTGATCTGTTTCTGCAGAAAAAAAAGGCGTCTAACTGTGGAGACCAAAGGCTGAGCCATCTCCATCACCAAAGATCCTTTCTCATCTGATTTTTCTCCCTCCTCCTCTTTCCCCTAACAGAATAAAAAGCTTTTGCACTTGAGCAAATTCCTCTGCTGGTACCAGCTTAAAAAAAAAAAACAAACCACTAAAAAAAGGAACTAAATTTAGAGAAACTCTTCCAGGAAAGCAGAAGAATTTGTAAAGTTCTTGAAAGCTAAAAAAAGAATCCAGAAAATATCTTGATTTACATACCCAGGAGTTGCTAAAACACCATCCCTGTGGGATCTGCTCAGAAGGAGACTCAATTCCCATGGGAAAAGAGATTAATTTCACCCAACTCCAGCACTAAAGGTACCCTCAGGAGGGTAACTGGTCTTGGGAAGGAAAAAATTTATGAAAAGGGACTTGATTTCTGCCTGGGAACTTCCCAACCACTGCTGACATGGGCACCTCCTTAGATTTAAAGAGAAATTAGAATGTTTGGAGAGATTCCCTTAATCCTCATCTTAATTGAGGGTTAAAATTCCATTTCTCTTGGGGCAGGTGAGATATTAAATCCTGGTGAGGGACACAAACCTCCCTGGGGGCTGGATGAAGCCAAAGGGATCCCGTGGCTTGGCTTGAGGGATGTGGGATCACAGGAAAATCCCTGAGCTGTGAACACACCCGTTGGGTTTCTGGAGAGCCTGGCTGTCCCAAAGCATCATTTATGGCTTTATTCCAAAATCCGAGTGTTGGAATGTCTCTTTTCCCCCCCCCCCCCATCCATTTGCTTTCCAGCAACACCAATAAACTGGACCCAGTTTGTGCCACGGAGAAGAATCAATCTGGATACCAGAAACTATTCTTTTTGGTTGGTTGGGTTTTTTTTTTTCCAGTGCTTTCCAACCTCCATCCTGCCTCCTCACACTTTTTCCTTCTTCATTGGGATCTCAATGGTCAGAAAATCCTCAGCCAGTGTCACTTCTTGACCCCCTAACTCTGCCTCTGCCTGTCCCTTCAGTTCAGTGACATCCATGTCCCCTTCCCCTCTCAGAGCAGCTGGTTTGTACCTTTGGCTGAAGTGATTCAACACCAATTTCTTCACCTGGCACAGCTTTGCCAAGCCAGAGGCCATTTTTGGGGTGCTGTGCCCGTGTTCCCTGGCTTTCTCCTCTTGGCTGTCATCCAGGGTGGCCTCGTGGATCAGCAAATCTGCTCCGTGGCAAAACCTGGTGGCTGCATCCCCCACCACAGCAGAGCAGTCCCCCAGAATACAGATTTTTCTCCCAGGAATGGGGTCTTCTAAGACATCAGAAGGAGAAATNTTCCAGCAACACCAATAAACTGGACCCAGTTTGTGCCACGGAGAAGAATCAATCTGGATACCAGAAACTATTCTTTTTGGTTGGTTGGGTTTTTTTTTTTCCAGTGCTTTCCAACCTCCATCCTGCCTCCTCACACTTTTTCCTTCTTCATTGGGATCTCAATGGTCAGAAAATCCTCAGCCAGTGTCACTTCTTGACCCCCTAACTCTGCCTCTGCCTGTCCCTTCAGTTCAGTGACATCCATGTCCCCTTCCCCTCTCAGAGCAGCTGGTTTGTACCTTTGGCTGAAGTGATTCAACACCAATTTCTTCACCTGGCACAGCTTTGCCAAGCCAGAGGCCATTTTTGGGGTGCTGTGCCCGTGTTCCCTGGCTTTCTCCTCTTGGCTGTCATCCAGGGTGGCCTCGTGGATCAGCAAATCTGCTCCGTGGCAAAACCTGGTGGCTGCATCCCCCACCACAGCAGAGCAGTCCCCCAGAATACAGATTTTTCTCCCAGGAATGGGGTCTTCTAAGACATCAGAAGGAGAAATGCTCACTCCATTTTCCAGGACGACTGCAGTTCCATTCTTCAGTTTGCCATATAGAGGGCCTGGTTGGATTCCTGGGAAATAAAGACAAAAAAAAAAAAGAGTCCCTGAGTATGATGATGTCAGGACAAGGGGCACTGGGCACCAAGTGGCACCCAGGAGGAGCAAGTTCCTTGGTGTGAGGGTGTCAGAGGCTGTCCCAGGCTGCCCAGAGAGGTTGTGGAGCCTCCTCTGGAGAGATCCCAACCCCAGCTGGCCACTGGGATGCTGCTCCCCCTGCTCTGGGTTCTGCTGGAGCAGGGGGGTGGCACCAGAGCATCCCCAGAGCTCCCTTCCACCCTTAGAAAAGTGGCCGAGAAAATCATCTCCACCCAGTTTTGTTTCACTCCTTGATAATCAGAGGCACTGCTTGTGGGATTAAAACAATTAAAAAAAAAGAGGAAAAAAAAAAACCCAAAATATAATTACCCAAGTCTTTCAGTTTCTGTACATTGAGTTTCCCAGGTCGTGGTTTCTCCTCCACCACAAAGCCAAAGGAAGGCACACGGTGGAAGAGGCAAAACCCTTTCACCACCAGCTGCTCATCCTCAAGCAGTAAGTAGGAATTTTCTACTGGATCCAGGTGGAATCTCCTCTCTTCCACTCCCTCAGGAGCTCCCTCATCTTTGTCCAAGTCAGAAAAGTCCTTAAATTCCTCCACGGGGCACTGGTCCCGTGTAGGTACCAGCTCATGAACAGCATAAGGGAAGAGAAGTTGGGAGTGGGAGAGTTCCAGGCTCCTCCTCAAGAAGCTCCTCAATCCCAGGGGTCCATAAATATCAACTGGTGGTTTGTTTGGCTCAGGGCTGCTCTGGAGGCTCAGTGTGCACATCAGGCCAGGAAGGCCAAAAATGTGGTCGCCGTGAAGATGGGTGATGAAAATCTTGGTAATTCTGCCTATTGATCAGAAAAACAGCAAAGAGAAAACAAGGAAAACGGGAAAAGAACAGAAAACACACTTCAACAACTCAAAAAAAAAAAACCCTCACTTTTTTGGCCAGAAGTAGAAAAGAAGGAGGGAAATGAAAACAAAACCAGTGTTCAGGAGCTAAAACCCAAACCACCAAGTACTTGGTTGGTTTGTTGGGTTTTTTTTTTCCCTGCACAGTGCTTTGTTTTGATTTCAGACCAACAAAGTGAAAACTGGTCCCTTCATTTGTTGGTTAAATCCCCGTGATAGTGACAGATTTTGGAGGCTGGTTTGCTGCTTATAATGGAGAATTCCATCTTTCTAGGAGTCCAAAGCCTGCTCTTGCCACTGGAGACAGCCAGGGGAGGCAAGCTGGGTTCCTGCTTCACTTGCCAAACTGGGAAAGGCACCCCATTTGTGAACAAAAGCCCAGTGTTTGTGGTGAGGGAGACTCCCAGTGGATATTGTCCCCAGCTGACTTCACACAATACAACCTGTGCCAGTTTAAAACTGGTCTGTGATCCACATTTAACTTACTGGTCTTGGAATCTCCATTACAGGAGAGTTTGGCTCATGAATGCCACTCCACAACCTCCATGGGCAGCCTGTTCCAGGCTCTGGCTCCTCTTTCTGGGGGAAGTTTTTTCCCTAATGCCCAGTCTAAACACCCCATGGTAGAGCTGGAATCCATCCCCTCTGGTTCTGTCACTTTACCTGTGAGTAGAGCCCAGCACCAGCCTCGAATGTTGTAGAGAGTGATGAGATCTCCCCTCATCCCTCCTCTTCCTCACACTAACTAATCCCAAGAGAGATGTTCCAGCCCCTTCATCATCTCTGTAACCTCCTCTGGCCTCTCTCCAGCATTTCCCTGTCCCTCTTGAACTGGGGAGCCCAGAACTGGGCACAACACTCTGGACTTAGCCTGGAGCAGACGGGCCGGAGAACCTCCTTGGACATTGCACTTCTTTCCACACCCCAGATCTCCCCGAAACTTCTTCCCCCCTTCCCTCCCCACCCCACCAACCTGCTCTGAGGTGGCTCTTCATGAGCTGGGTTTGAGTTCCCTCTCCACAGTCAAAGAGCCAGCACTCTCCCTCGCGGCGAAGCACTAAAGCCGACGCTCCTCTGGTTGGGGAGGGGTAGGCTGAGCCCGTGCCAAGGAAGGTGATGTCCATGGACATCCCCACCAGCTTGCTGGGACACCTGGAAGGGAGATCTGGGGTCAGAAATCAAGGCTCCAGGGTGAGGATCAAACTCCCCTTCAGAGAGAGGACACTTGCAGACAAGGCAGCACTTAGGAGCAGCAGCTCTTCTTTTTGAGGGGAGGGCTGCAAACAGACCAGACATAAGATATTCATTCCTTACAAAAAAAAAAATGTAAATAAATTCACATATTACTCTTTAAACTCACTCTTCTTTCCTCCAGAGGGACCCCCACTGATTCTGCCTTTACAAACAGACCCTGAGTTGACATCTCATCAGTGCCAAGTGGAAAATTAAACCCCTCCCAACAAACTTTTTGGTGACAGATACTGCAGCAAAAGGATCTAAACCATCAGCTGCTGTCCCCCAGTTGTTTCTGTACCTGCTGTGTGGGCCAGATGAGGAGCTTGGCAGGTCTGCAAGAGCAGGGCAACCTTCTGAAAGCTGCTTTGGAGCAGAACTTCACCTTACAGGGGGTGCTTTCTCCAGCCTCAGGCTTCCCAGATTTCGTTTCTTTGTCGTTTTCGGATGTATTTCCACCCCCTTTCAAACTCCAGCTGCCCCGGCAGCTTCAGATGCCTATGGAGCAATTAGCATTTCTCAGGTTTAGTTGCTTTCAGAGGAGCTGACACAACTTTCTACGGGAAGAAGGAGACCAGGACTGTCCTCCCCAGCACGCTTAGGGATAAACCTCCACCCCTCAAAAGCCAGAAAGCAAACATTTCGAGCCCTTTACTTAATAACCAGCCAGACACCCTCTCGACTCAACCAGCCTCGGGTTTTCACGCCGTGAATTTGTGTCCCTGGGCTGGCATCATCCACCGAGGCCTAACCCGAGGCAGCTCCCGTGGGGGAAGCACCGGGGCTGGGGCCGGAGGAGGCCGCAGAACCGCGGCGGCGAGGAGACGGTTCCGGGGCTTAAGCGGAAAAAAAAAAAAGTGAAACATCCACCCCCGGTTCCCCTGTTCCCTCGTTCCCCGGCCTACCTCCTCCGAAGGCAGCAGGAGGAGCCCGAGCTCCGCGCCACGGCCCTGCCCAGCCCCGCCAACGCGGCCTAGGGAGGGCGGGCGCCGGGCAACGGCGGGGCCGGGCCTGGGCCTGCCCCCGAGGCGGGACCTGCGCTGCTAAGGGAGGGAAAAAAAGAACTGTCAGGCTCCGAGGGTGGGAATCAGCATTGGGGTAGGGTCGTCGGAGCCGTGTGGGATGGGAGAGACCTGTCGGATCATGGAGTCCAAGGGTTTTAAGCCAGCGATGCCAGGGCACCGCTGCCCCCTCAGCACCACAGCTCCAGGGCTTGGAAACCCCTCCAGGGGTCAGGGGGACTCCAGCCCTGCCCTGGGCAGCCTGGCACAGCCCTGGACAACCCTTGCCATGGAGATATTTCCCCTCATGTCCAATTTAAACCTCCCCTGGGGCAGCTTGAGGCTGGTTCCTCCTGTCCTGTCTCTTCTTCCAACCTCCCCTGGCTCCAGCCTCCTGTTAGAGCCAGAAGGGCTCCCCTGAGCCTCCTCTGCTCCAGCTCCCTCAGCTGCTCCTCCCCACACTCCTGCTCCAGACCCTTCCCCAGCTCCCTTGCCCTTCCCTGGCCACACTCCAGCCCCTCCAGGTCCAATAAGAGACCCAAACTGAGCCCAGGATTCCAGTGGCAGCCTCCCCACTGCCCAGTGCAGGGGGACAACCCCTGCCCTGCTCCTGCTGTCCCAGTGACAAAAGACCTCTTTAGAAACCCAGTCTTGAGATCAAAATGGAATTGCTTCGCCTGTTTTGTTCACTAAAAGAGAGGAAAGAAGGTGATTAGCAGCGTGGAGCTCAAGTGTTATCACGTCCAAGTAAACAAAACCCAGTGTAATTTATGCAAAG
This sequence comes from Ceyx cyanopectus, assembly GCA_013401355.1. Lineage (NCBI taxonomy): Eukaryota > Metazoa > Chordata > Aves > Coraciiformes > Alcedinidae > Ceyx > Ceyx cyanopectus. Next base: position 24,007 of record VYZU01078493.1, read on the forward strand.
GGAATTTTACTAAGAAAATAGAAGACCAGAACACACATCCCCAGAGTTTTACAACATTATAAAGGAGGAAACAAACAAACGAAAGGAGAATCATCCCCAAGCAATCTCCAAGTGAAATACAGTTTTAGTTTGAGGTTTGAATTAACCCTCCCCCACGACACGTTCTTTCCATGATTTTCTGTGCTTCCAGGTACTGGGTTCTCTGCAGCAAGCTGCATCCTCACCTAGCACCACCATCTGGGAAGCAGAAAACTGGATTTTCCTCCCTGTTGGCCCAGGATTTTCCAATACCACACGACTATATCTTTGGGAAGTAGGATGGTAGATCCATACAAGAATGTGTCGCCTCACCAGCAACAACAAGAGCTGAGTTGATCAAATTCAGCTCAGTGAGTGCAATGAGAGCCTTGCTCTAGATTTTTCTCCAGTGCTCCATGGAACTCGAGTCCCTGGCTACACCCTATGGCTGTTAGGAAATGAGAGAGCAGCCTTGTGGTCTCAGAGTCCAAAATCAGTGGTTTTCTTCAACACAAGCTTCTAGTTGAGGCAGAACAAGAGTCCAGACTCTACTGTTCCAACAGTCTGAGCTGAGTGTCTTGTAGATATTTTTATCCAAGCTCAAATCTGCACCTCTGAAGTCCCAGAGCACATGAAATACAATGACTTGGATTTATGGAAGCCCAGAGTCAGGCAGACTACAATCCAGCTGTAGCTGTACAACAGTCATCCCTGCTCCTCTAACAGGAGCAGCTGCCAAACTGAGCCACTCCTGGAACAGCTAAAAAGGTGTTTTTCTCTCTTTGCAGTTCCTACAGAATCACTGCACACCCTCCTGCATAACATGCTGGAAATGAGGGTGTGGAAAAGACCTGGAAACCACTGGAAACCAGCTGAACACCTCCCCTGTCAGGTCATTGTTTTGAGCTTGGAAAACAAACACAACCTCACTGTTCACAATCCTGAACAAGGGCTTGGGTTTTAAAACCTCCCTGGAATCCCAGTTGGGTTTTTGCTCCTGGTCTTCTCCTCTCCTTCATGTTTCTGTACGTTGCTCTGGGCAAGCTGCTCCTCTGGACTGTAAGGAATTGAGTTTGGGAGAAGCCTGAGCCACTGACCTCAGCTGGAGTTCCTGAGCCTCTCAGAAATGTCCTTTACTTTGAGAAAAGGATCCTCAGAGAAGAGATCTGAAAGACTCAGGGGATAAAAGTCACCAGGGCTTATGCAAAGAGGCAGAATCACTCATCCTTTAGGTGACAGATTTTGTTCTAGAGTATTTTTTTAAGACAGTATGAGGTTTAAATTCTGTAGCATTACAAGCTGTGACCTGGTGACAACTTCTAAGAGGATTTTCCCTAGGGCTAAAGATTGGAAAATGCTTCTGAATTTGTCAGCCAGTGAGGGGGAAAAAAAAAAAAAATCAAGTTAAGTAGGATATGAAAAAGGATCCTGTGGTTTTATTAAGTGGTAAGTAGTTCTAATGAATTCGGAGATTAATTAAATGCCATGAACACAGAAGCCTGAATGTGAAGCTAGGTATTGTACTGAAAAAAAATCCCCAACAATGAGAAAAAATATTAAATGCACTTAGAGCTGACAGAAAAACAACAGTAAAGGGGGTCAAATCCCACTGGTGTCTACATTGCAGATGATGGATGCTCCACAGAACCCGATACACGTATCCCCGGGTGAAGTCTAACTGGTACCAGTTAGCTGCCCTCACTGGGTTTGAGGCAGAGCTCCCAACACCCCTGCAGCCCCTCTGCTCTAACTGGAGCCTCCAAACTCTTTAGACACAGGCCAGTCGTAGACATCAGGCATGAAGGACTCGTACTCGTAGGTCCAGACTTTGGAGCGGATGTAATGGTTCTTGTCGGAGGGCTCTGGGTAGTGGAAAGCCATGTTGTTGGCATATAAAAATTCCATCACCTGGAAAGGAAAGCCCAACACCTGCTTTCAGCCTTTTCACACTTCCCAAAGGAATTTGTCAATGCACATCAGGCCTGAGACACCCCCCGGGGTCGTAAGGAGGGTGAAAAGCTTCACTCCGGNTGGAAAATGCTTCTGAATTTGTCAGCCAGTGAGGGGGAAAAAAAAAAAAAAATCAAGTTAAGTAGGATATGAAAAAGGATCCTGTGGTTTTATTAAGTGGTAAGTAGTTCTAATGAATTCGGAGATTAATTAAATGCCATGAACACAGAAGCCTGAATGTGAAGCTAGGTATTGTACTGAAAAAAAATCCCCAACAATGAGAAAAAATATTAAATGCACTTAGAGCTGACAGAAAAACAACAGTAAAGGGGGTCAAATCCCACTGGTGTCTACATTGCAGATGATGGATGCTCCACAGAACCCGATACACGTATCCCCGGGTGAAGTCTAACTGGTACCAGTTAGCTGCCCTCACTGGGTTTGAGGCAGAGCTCCCAACACCCCTGCAGCCCCTCTGCTCTAACTGGAGCCTCCAAACTCTTTAGACACAGGCCAGTCGTAGACATCAGGCATGAAGGACTCGTACTCGTAGGTCCAGACTTTGGAGCGGATGTAATGGTTCTTGTCGGAGGGCTCTGGGTAGTGGAAAGCCATGTTGTTGGCATATAAAAATTCCATCACCTGGAAAGGAAAGCCCAACACCTGCTTTCAGCCTTTTCACACTTCCCAAAGGAATTTGTCAATGCACATCAGGCCTGAGACACCCCCCGGGGTCGTAAGGAGGGTGAAAAGCTTCACTCCGGGTAGGGAAGGAGGGGGATTTGGGCACTGGGAAAATGAACCATCCAGATTTTTTTATAAGCATCACTTATTATAAGCACAAAACTGGGTGTTCATGGAGAAAAAGCCTGGAGAGCAAGTTCTCCATGGGACAGCAATGGGATCTGTGGGCAGAAAGGCCAAGGGCATCCAGGGGTGCAGGAAGGAAAGTGAGTCCAGCTGGTGTAGGGAGGTTCTCCTGCCTCCCTGCTCTGCCCTGGGGGGACCACACCTGGATGCTGTGTCCAGTTCTGGGCTCCCCAGAGAGACAGGGAGCTGCTGGAGAGAGTCCAGGGGAGGCTGTGAGGATGGTGAAGGGACTGGAGCATCTCCCCTGGGAAGAAGGGCTGAGGGAACTGGGGCTCTTCAGTCTGGAGAAGCCTGAGGGGGGATCTGATCAGTGTCTAAATATCTGAGGGGTGGGGGGTGAATGGAAGAGGCCAAACTCTGCCCTGGAGTGCCCAGCAATGGGGACAAACTGGAGCAGAGAAGGTTCCACCTCAACATGAGGAGAAACTTCTTCCCTGTGAGGGTGTCAGAGGCTGTCCCAGGCTGCCCAGAGAGGTTGTGGAGTCTCCTCTGGAGAGATCCCAACCCCACCTGGATCTGCTCCTGTGGGGGCTGCCCTGGGTGCCCCTGCTCTGGCCAGGGGGGTTGGACCAGATGATCTCCAGAGCTCCCTTCCAACCCCCACCACTCTATGATTCTATTTTATGCCCAGGCACCTCATGTTCAAGGGTCACCCCATGCAATTAATCAGGTTCACACACATACCCAGCACTTTTACACTCCAGTTTCACACTCACCTTGACAGCAATATAAATAGAAACTTCCCTGATATTAGAGAGTGGAGGATAAAGCCTTCCTTGGGCAAGTTCTTCATCAGTCAGCTGCTCTGCCAATGCCTGAGTTCATAAAAAAAAACCCAAAGAAATTCCATTTACTGCATCCCAAACCAGGCTAAAACCCACCTGAGAGAAATGAGGTGCAGGGCTATTATTACTGAAGTGCTCCCAGTCCACTCCCAAACCTCCCAAGTTCTCAGAAGATCAACTCTCCTTTATCCACCAATCCCACTTGGGAGCATTTTGCAAAGCCAGGTGGTGGGATTTTTTGGAACCCCAGCTCCCTGTAAACATGGGATTGATATATATTCTATATATTCAGGATATTTTTGTTTTCCCATTAGTGTAGGATAAAAAACTATGAGGAATCAAGGAGGAAACCATGGGAATTCAGCCAGAAATTCAACTGCCCATGCCAACCACCCAGTCCCAGATGCCACAGCCTGCTCTGCTTCCACACTCACCTTAGCAGCCTCCAGGAAAACCTTGTCACTGATGTGCCGAACGCTGCTGAGGATCACAGCCAGAGCCACTCCTGAAAAAGCCAAAAAATAATTAGTGCTAATTAAGGCCACTGGGTTTGAACCCCCACCCCCACCCCCCAACGGCTTAACCCAAGTGATTTTCAAGCATCTCCCCAGAGCTTTCCACCCACAGACACAAAACTGCTCAGTGGTGGTTTTGGAGCTCAGCAGCTCATGGGGGGAGAGGGGAAGAGGGGGAAATGTCCCTCCTGCTGCTTCTGGACATCCTGGAATTGATCCTTTCCCAACCATCTGCTTGAAAGGAGACCAGGGACACCTTCCACTACAGCAGGTTGCTCCAAGCCTCATCCAACCCCAACACTTCCAGGGGTGGGGATCTAATTTCCAAGAGGAGGACTTGAGACTTTTTCCCTGCTCCAAATAAGCAGAACCCAAAATGCAGCAGCATCCAGAGCCTTTTTTTTTTCCCCTTGGAAACACCCAGTCGGGTGAACTCACCCTGTGCAAGTTTCCCAGGTCTAACATCCAACCTGAATTGATTTCTTTTCCTTCTGATGGGAATTCTCAGCTTTAAATGTTGGTAACACCTCCTGGTGCTGCTTCACTAACTGTGCAAAGGAACACTGAGAAGTGCTCAGGTTCCAAGGAAACCATTTTCTTGGTTACCTGGAAAAATATAGGCATTGTTTCCTTGGCCTGGTTTGAAGGTTCTCCCATCATTCAGCCTCACACTCTCAAAGGGGCTTCCACTGGCAAACAAACAACGACCCTGTTGGAAGAAAATCAGGTATTTTCCAACTGGAGCCACAGTGTCCTTATGGAATTCAGGGGTACCAGAGTCCTACAGCTCCCAGGCAGCTCTAGCAGTGAGTCAGGAAGGTAGAACCCTGGTTTTCTTTGGAGTAAAAGGCTTAATAAGTTTATTTAAGGCTCTGGAGTTGAGAAGCACCAGACAAAGCAGCAAAACACTCAGGAATGTGAAAGCAAAGACACAACAAGAGCCTTTTGGTGGAGGGAGGATGAAAAGAGAGATGAAACGTGAGGATTCGAGTTGGAATGACAATGAAAATGAAGACACAACAAAAGCCCACGAGATACCCAGCAGCAGAGGGCATGAAAACACCATCTAGGGGGAAAAAAAAAAGGAGTAAAAGCTGAGTGATGACAGATCCCATTCCTTACTGACTTCCCAGTTCAGCCTAAGGTTTCACACCAGTCAGGATCAAGCTGTTCCCAAAACCAGGAGACAACTGGGCTGGGAGCTCTGGGTCACTAATTTCTTGTCCAGTTTCAAGTCAAATCAAAGAGGATTTTCTAGGTAGTGACTGCATCTTGAAGGGAAAATTATTATTGATTTGATTCACTCTTGTTTCGTTTCCATCCAAGATATTGGGAATTTAATATACTGAAATTCCCCCGGTCACTGTTCTGGATAAAGAAAGATTCCCAAGAGATTCCTCTTGACCCTCACAACATCAACATGTTTCTTTTAAACCCCAAAATAATTCAAAAGGATGCTGGGAAGCATTTGATGGATCAAAGTCTCCATCAGTATCTAGAGGGGAATCTTTTAACATTTAATAATTACACTTAGGATGGTTTCAGCTTTGAGAAATACCATTGTTAGGGGGAAAATCAGGTATTTTGGAATCACTTCAATTTATTTTTGCAGTTAGCTTTGAAAAATATCATTATTAGGGGGGAAAAGCAGGTATTTTTGAATCACTTCAATTTATTTTTGCAGTTAGCTTTGAAAAATATCATTATTAGGGGGAAAATCAGGTATTTTGGAATCACCTCCAATGATTTTTGCCAGTTAGCTTTGAAAAATATCATTATTAGGGGGGGAAATCAGGTATTTTGGAACCACCTCCATTGATTTTTGCCAGTTAGCTTTGAAAAATATCATTATTAGGGGGGGAAATCAGGTATTTTGGAATCACCTCCATTGATTTTTTGCCAGAGGACAAGGAAAATCTGTCTGATTACACCAGTAAATCCAAATAATAGTAAAACTCAGGTGAGTTCTTCCATTCTCACCTCAGTCCTACCATGGCAACCCTTCTGAGCATGACATACCTCTGTCAGTGTGTAGGCTTGTTCTGCTGTGCATTCAGCTTTCACTGTAGGGTTGCTCAAAGCAAATATTATGGGCTGCTCGTTGATGGAGGCCATGGCTTTGAGCACCTCCTGAGTGAAGAGCCTCCCAGCTCCTGCAACTCCTGAGGGGAATGGAAGCAAAGAAAAGCAGGATCAATCCTCAGCCAGCTCAGGGAAGATGGCAGGCAAGTGGAGATTAAGTTGATGGCACCTCTGAAGTCTCCAACTCTTGAGCAGAGCTTTCCTAGCAGATGGAAGTGCTCTGAAAATCCTCATTTTTTCACAGGAATCTCTGATTAATGTGTTCCAAAAGCCTATTTTCCATGGCTACAAATCCCTGGGTAGCTACTCAGGGAAAAAATTCTTCCCCTTGAGGGTTGTCCAGGGCTGTGCCAGGCTGGAATCCCCATCCCTGGAGGGGTTTCCAAGCCCTGGAGCTGTGGTGCTGAGGGAATGGGGCAGTGGTGCCCTGGTGCAACTCAAATCTCTGTCACCAGAACCAGGTTAGGGACTGAAATGCAGCCAAGGAGGGAACAGAGGAAGCAAAAGGATCTTTCTTACCAATGATTGCTGAAGGTTTAAGCACAGTCACTGCCTCTACAAATGTCTTTGGTATCTGTTCTGGAGCCTGATGTGTGAATGGCTCTTGATTGGAATCAAATTTCTGTTCTCTACCCTGTGTATTAAAAAAAAAAAGTTGTTTTTTTTTTCTTTTTTTTGGTGAGCTGGAGATGGGAAACACTGCTGATCTGTACTGGGGTAATTCCCAGGGATGCTGCACCCCTTACCTGAACCAGTAAACCATATTTATCAAACATCCAGATTCTCCTGCAGGCTTCCTCAGAAGAAACACCATTTTCCATCATGGCCATGACGATGAGGTTTGCAATTCCCAGGGCAGCCTTGGGGAGAAAAAGGCCTGGGTTTTGAACAAGGCACACAACAGCTCTGCCATCAAGCTCCAGGCTGTTCAAGAGTCCCCACATGAATCATTTCAGTCAGCTCTGGAGCAAAACTTGATTAGATAGGAGCAAACTCCTTGGATCAAGTGAGGTTGGGGTGGGGGGGAAGTGCAGAGAGGGGGCAACAAACACAACACTGGACATCATCAGGATGTCATCAGGATGTCATCAGGACCCTGCCCAAGCTGGAGGAATTGTCAGCTCATGAAGTTCTTAAAAAATGTAGAAATCTCCACTGCAGGAGCAGAAATCTGCCCTGAAGGGGCAGAAATCTCCACTGCAGGGCAGAAATCTCCACTGCAGGGCAGAAATCTCCACTGCAGGGGCAGAAATCTTCAATGCAGGGGCAGGAATCTCCACTGCAGGGGCAGAAATCTCCACTGCAGGGGCAGAATCTCCACTGCAGGGGCAGGAATCTCCACTGCAGGGGCAGAATCTCCACTGCAGGGGCAGGAATCTCCACTGCAGGGGCAGGAATCTCCACTGCAGGGGCAGAGATCTCCACTGCAGGGGCAGAAATCTCCACTGCAGGGGCAGGAATCTCCACTGCAGGGGCAGAAACCTCCACTGCAGGGGCAGAAACCTCCACTACAGGGGTAAAAAGCAGACAGTTAAATCTAATTTCTCTACAGCTCTTAAGAGAACTGACCTCTCCTGCTCCAAGGAACAGCACCTTCTGCTCTGCAAGTGTTTTACCAGTGACTTTCTGAGCTGCCAGCAGTCCTGCCAAGGCCACTGCAGCTGTCCCTGTAAAACCAGTACAAATCTAAGGTGAGCTGAACTGGTCCAGGTGATGGGTTTAGGCAAAGTTCCTGCAGGTGTCTTAAGGAACAGGAAGGTCATACCTTGAATATCATCATTGAAGGTGCAGTATTTTTCTCTGTATTTCCTTAGAAAACGAAAGGCATTGTGATTTCCAAAGTCTTCAAACTGGATGAGTGTGTTCTGGCCATACCTAGAGAAGGTGGGAAACACTCCCATCACAATCCTTTCCAACCCAATCCTGCAGGGCAGCCAATTCTCTTGGGTGAGCAGGTGTCCTAAAGCTTTTCACTGCTTAGAACATGTTTCTAGGACAGTGTGTTGAGGGATTTTTTTTATCTTTTGGGGTGGTTTTTTTGTTGGCCATGCTTCCAGGTGGAATATTCAGTGTATTTACCTGTCTGTAATAGCTTCCATGAACTCATCAATCAGGTCATCATAGGCCTGGGAACGATCCCTCCTTTGGTAGAGGCCCATATAAAATGGATCTTTTAAGAGTGTCTGTCAAAAGAAAAACACCAAAAAAAAATGAAACAGGGATCAAGCAGTTGCTCAACGTGCCCCTTTCCAGACTTCCAAACCCTGGAACACAGAGGTTTTGCATTGAGATAATCCCCAGCCCAGCCTCCAGCCTCTAGCCAAGGGGCAGTGAGTTCAGTTGCCACTCAAGAGCTGGGTGGTGGCCACTTTTCAAACAGAATAAATCAATATTGTCAACATCAAACTGCTTTGGATTCATATTTCCAGCTTCTTCAAGGCAGGTGGAATTTTTTACACTCTTCCAGTGTTTGATTTGCTTCCATTTCCCTAATAAATTATTTTTTTTCCACCCCGAAATCATGGATATAACTGTAAAAACTTGGGATTTCTCTGAAACAAACATGCTGAAATGAAAATACTTGGGGTAAGGATAATTTGTGGCAGGAAAAGCCCAGCCAAACTCACTGTGTTGTCAGTCCCCACGTCGATGCACACGGGCAAACATTTATCTGGATGAATTCCACCACAGGCAGTGTACAAACACAGTTTTCCCACTGGGATTCCCATTCCATACACACCCAGGTCTCCAAGACCCAATATCCTTTCTCCATCAGTGACAACCACAGCCTGAAATTAGGAGGTGAAATGAGAAAGAGATGAAGTTTAGGGCAATAGCAATTGTAGGAGGGGTTTATTCACAGTATTTTTCCACAAAGATCTTACAAGGAATATTTTTTTTTAATACTAATTCCAAAACTGATATGCTCCTTTTTTTTTTTGCTGGAATCCACAGCTCAAAGCCTTGAAAGCCAAGTGGAACTGCAGCCTGGCACGTGGGTTTGGAACTGGATGAGCTTTCAGGTCCCTTCCAACTCAAATCATTCTGTTGTTTCCTCAAAACAACCCCAAAACCTCCTGTTTTAGGATAAAAACCTCCTGTTTTTAGGATAAAAACCTCCTGTTTTTGGATAAAAACCTCCTGTTTTTAGGATAAAAACCTCCTGTTTTTAGGATAAAAACCTCCTGTTTTAGGATAAAAACCTCCTGTTTTTAGGATAAAAACCTCCTGTTTTTAGGATAAAAACCTCCTGTTTTAGGATAAAAACCTCCTGTTTTTAGGATAAAAACCTCCTGTTTTTAGGATAAAAACCTCCTGTTTTAGGATAAAAACCTCCTGTTTTTAGGATAAAAAACCATTTATTGGACACCACCTTCAGGAGCTGCACTGCCCAACACCCAGGGGTGTGTTCTTGGGCCTTGATATTCCCATCAAACACTCACAAAGCTCAAGTGAGAAGAAATAACACCCAAGAAAATCAAATTAACTGGCAGGGTGGCAGTACCTTCACGTCGTTCTCTGGCCAGTTGTTGACAATTGACCTGATGTGGCCTCTGTCTGAGATAGAAATGAACAACCCTCTGAAAGAAAACAAACAAAAAAAGACCCCCTCAGTGAGGTGGAAATAGTTTTAGAGGTGGAAAGAAGAAAGAAATGGCACTGAATGGACAAGGGTTGTTTGCCACTGGTGAGTAAGGAGGTTGGACTTGATGATCTTGGCCTCCCAGGACTTAAGGGGCCTGGCAGGAAGATGGGGACAGAGTCTGGAGCAGGGACAGGCCAAGGGGGGATGGTTTGGGACTGAAAGAGGGAGATGAGACTGGAAAAGAGGAGAAATTGTTGGTGCTGAGGGTGGCAGAGCCTGGCCCAGGCTGCCCAGAGAGGTGGTGGCTGCCCCGTCCCTGGCACCATCCCAGGGGAGGTTGGATGGGGCTCTGAGCACCCTGCTCTGGCTGCAGATGTTGGGGTTGGATCAGATCACCTTGGAAATGTCCCTTCCCACCCAAACCTGCTGGGATTCTCTAATATCTAGAGACAAAGAAGCATGGGGAGAACTGAGAGGACATTTTCCACACCCCCTGCCCCAGAGCTGGAGCAAAACCATGATCTTCTCAGTGCCTCCACCACAGGAGAGGTCCTCAGAGCAGCCAAGGCTTTGCCCTTCCTCCACACAGCCCTCAGAATACCCTTGGAATTGCAGTGGGAGCAGCAGGGAAATGAGCTGAAACAACTGCCAGTCTGAACTGGTTCCTTCCATGCAGAGCTAATGACCTGAATGGTTGTTTTGAAAGCAGTGCTGAGCACTAAAGCAGCTCCCAGGCTGACAGGGTCAGGGTGACCCAAAATCCTGGGAATTCCTGCATCCAAACTGACCCTGGAGCTGCCAACCTCACCACTCAACTGTGTCCTGACCTCCTGGAGCTGAACCCAAAGGAAAACCAAAAGGAATCCAGAGAGGAGCAGCAAATCAGAGCTGCTGTTCTTACTTTGGTCTCCTGAAGATGTGTCCATACTGGGAGCAGGCAAGGCCCACAGTTGGTGTGTAGACAATTGGCATCAGCCTCTCAATGTCATCTTGTAAGACCCTGTAGAATAATTTCTCATTTCTCTCCTGGATGCCCATGATGTAAATGTACCTGAAAGGAAGAAAAAACAAAGTTATTCCTTCAGCTCTCAGCTTATTTCCAACCAAAATCAAAGCAAAACCCCCAGTGTCACTTATTCCTGAAATTCCTGCTGCTTTTGGAGGATTGGAGCACTCAAGAGAAGCTGGAAAAGCACCAAAAATCTGCAATAAAGATGCAAACTGCTAAAAAAAAAAAAACATAATCCCCCTCGTTATCTCACATTTTGGTTCAAAAAAAATATGAGGAAAGGAATTTTTCACCCCAAACCAAAGCCTTGTTCATCAGAACGAAGGAAAACAAAACTCCTCACCAAAAAAAAAGTTAATTTTCCTGTGGCCCAGTAAGCCCCACATCACCCCAGTGCTGCCCTCCCCTTCCCAGCTGGGTGTTTTGGAGATGAAGATAGAAAAACACTAAGAAAATGCTGAAAATATTCAACTAAAAAGACACAACCAGCACAAAATCCATTTTTTTTTTCCCCACACCACACCAGTGGCTTGAAAAGAAACTGATCCCCAAAATAACCTAATTAAGACTCAAAATCTTAACCCTGTTAATTAGTTTCTAGAGGTAACTACTGTGTATGATAAACGTGGGGGGGGTTTTATAGCCACTGATCTCATTCTAAATGATATTTTTTTTTCCCTAACTTGCCACCTAAACCTTCCAGCTCCCAAAAAGGAATATTTCTGCTGACTCAGCAGCTTAGTTACTGCCTCACTGGAGCAGATTCCTGCTGGCACAAGCAGCTCCTCAAGCCCCAAGGTGAATTTAAACCTTTTTACCCTGCAGAAAATCAACGAAAACTTCTTGGGTCCCTCCTCCTGCTTGAGAGCAACCCAACCAAGCATCAAAAACGAGGTCTTACTTTTCCAAGGGGTCAGTAATTTTGGCCAGATTCTTATGGAAACGTAAGGCTTGGATGTCCTGTGTCTCAATTTTGGGAGGTAGGAGCCCCTGCAGGCCCAGCATCTGGCGTTCTTGCAAAGTGAAGGCCATGCCCTGCAGAGAAAAGAGGGGAGAAAAAAACATCAGAGCCACCTCCTGGATTCCTCCTGACAGTGGCCAGCTCACAAATGTCCTTTTCCTCGTGTTTGGATCCTCAAAATCATAGAGCCAGGCTCTGCTGGGAATCCCTTGAGGATGGGGCCAGAGTCTGGGCAGTGGTGCCAGGGCCAGGCCAAGGGGCACTGGGCACCAAGTGGCAGGCAGGAGGAGCAAGTTCCTTGGTGTGAGGGTGCCAGAGGCTGTCCCAGGCTGCCCAGAGACAGCTTTTTTCCACATATTTTTGGTAATCCAGACAGAAGTGAAAAAAAAAAATCCCAATAATTTCAGAAGAAGTGAAAAAATACCCCAGTGTTTCCATTTTTCTTTGTCTCAAGGCAGCTAAGAAGCTTCATTTCTTGTCTTTTAACCCTCATTTGAATATTTCATGACAATATTCAAGAAAAAAAGTGGGTTTTTTTCAGTGAAAGTAGCAGCCTGCAGAGAACAACCCATTAGCAGAGACGTGTCCAGGGGTGGTGAACTCCAAGGTGTGACTTCACCAAACATTAACTGACCTGAGTCTGCATCCACAGCCTGACACTCTGACCCTGCTCTGAGCTCCCTGCTCCTCAAAACACCTCCAAGAAATTCCACTTCTCCCAGTTTATCCCACTGGAGAGGATGTGGAGGCTGGATCTGCTCCTGTGGGGGCTGCCCTGGGTGACCCTGCTCTGGACAGGGGGGTTGGGTTGGATCTCCAGGGCTCCCTTCCAACCCCCAGCATCCTATCAACTGTTGGGAAGGCAGGAGGAGCTGAGGAGGAGGAGGCAGGAGGAGAAGAAGGAGGCATTATTAATATGAATTTTGTGATTGTTTATAATAATAAAATAATTAAAAAATA
>VYZU01078493.1:43522-70960 GCA_013401355.1 Ceyx cyanopectus
GAGGGGACCCCGGGGGTGTGAGGGGACCCCGGGGATGTGAAGGGACTCCAGGGGTGGGAGGGGACCCTGAGGGTGTGAGGGGACCCCGGGGGTGTGAGGGGACCCCGGGGATGTGAAGGGACCCTGAGGGTGTGAGGGGACCCTGAGGGTGTGAGGGGACCCCAGGGATGTGAAGGGACCCTGAGGGTGTGAGGGGACCCCGGGGGTGTGAGGGGACCCCGGGGATGTGAAGGGACTCCAGGGGTGGGAGGGGACCCCAGGGGTGTGAGGGGACCCCAGGGGTGTGAGGGGACCCCGAGGATGAGAGGGGACCCTGAGGGTGTGAGGGGACCCCAGGGGTGGGAGGGGACCCCGAGGATGTGAAGGGACCCTGAGGGTGTGAGGGGACCCCAGGGGTGGGAGGGGACCCCGGGGATGGGAGGGGATCCCGGGGGTGTGAGGGGACCCCGGGGGTGTGAGGGGACCCCGGGGGTGTGAAGGGACTCCAGGGGTGGGAGGGGACCCTGAGGGTGTGAGGGGACCCCAGGGGTGTGAGGGGACCCCGAGGATGGGAGGGGACCCCGGGGGATGTGAAGGGACCCGGGAGGTGTGAGGGGAGTGGGGAGGGGACCCGAGTGGTGAGAGGGGACCCCGGGGATGGGAGGGAACTCGGGGGTCGTGAGCGGACTTGAGGAGGGGACCAGGGGGGCTGTGAGGTGACCCGAGAGGGTGTGGGGGGACCCCGGGGATGGAAGGGACCGGGAAGGACGCCCGGGGGTGTGAGGGGTCTGGGGATGGGAGGGACCGGAGATGGCACCCGGGGGGCGTGAGGGGAGTGAGGATGTGAGGGGACTCCGGGGGTGTGAGGGGACTGGGGGCGGGGTGAAGGACCAGGGATGGGTAGGGGACCCAGGGGGGTGTGAAGGGACCCTGGGGGTGTGAGGGGACCCTGGGAATGTGATGGGACCCCGGGGATGGAAGGGGACCCGAGGGGTGTGAGGGGACCCAGAGGGTGTGAGAGGACCGGGAATGGGAGGAGACTGGGCTGGGAGGAGACTGGGACCATGAAAGGTCTGCGGCTGCGAAGGGACTGGGACCATAAGGAGTTGAGGGTTGTGAGGGGACACTGAGTGTGGGGATGGGGACCCCGAGGGGACAAGAGCTGGGAGGTGATTGGGACTCTGAAAGGACTGGTGCTGGGAGGTGACAGAGATGACAGGGACCACTGTGAGGGCATGGGGACTCTGAGGGGACCAGGGGCATGAAGGGCTGGGGATTGATGGGATGGGGACCATGCGAGGTGTTCCCCCAAACTCTGAGGTGTCCCCAAACCCCTGAGATGTTCCCCAAATTCTGAGGTGTCCTCCAAACTCGGAGGTGGCCCCAAACCCCTGAGATGTTCCCCAAAACTCTGAGGTGTCCCCCAAACTCCAAGGTGTTTCCCCAACCCCTGAGGTGTCCCCCCAACCCCTGAGATGTTCCCCAAACTCTGAGGTGTCCCCCTAACTCCAAGATGTTTTCCCAGCCCCTCAGGTGTCCCCCAGCCCCTCAGGTGTTCCCCCAGCCCCTGAGGTGTCCCCCAACCCCTGAGGTGTCCCCCAGCCCCCAAGGTGTCCCCCTCCTCTTCCAAGGCAGGTCACAAACCTGGTGCTCTGCTGCTCTCCATCGGCACAAACCTGGTCCGAGTGACGTTGGAGCTTCACCTGGAGACAAAGGAGGTGGCCCCAAAGCCCATGGTGCAAGGTCACAGGTGTTTAAACCCCCCCCACAGCTCCATCCATTCTCAAACTCCAACCCACCCCAGCTCCTTGCCAAGCTCCAGCCCGAGGTGGCTTCCTCCCTGGGACTTTTCTCTCCATATTTGGTGCCCGAGGCAGCAAGAGCTGCTCTTGGCACCCGGGGATGTTGTGGCTGTTGCCAGGAGAGCAACTGGGTGCCCTCAGCTCCTCAAAGCCAACTTGGCAGGGCTCTGCTGTCCATCTTGGCCTCGGGCACCAGCAGGGCTTGTGCAGGAGAGGGTGCCAACCCACGGAGGAGTTTCTAACCCGACAGGAGGACTCTGGGTGGTGTTTTCCAGAGAGCAGCTTTGTGCTGAAGTCAATTTCTCACGTGGTATTTTTGCGTTCAAAACGTGGCAAGGGAGCTGGGGAAGGGTCTGGAGCAGGAGTGTGGGGAGGAGCAGCTGAGGGACCTGGGCTTGTGGAGCCTGGAGCAGAGGAAAGGGTGGTTGGGGATGTTTAGGTTGCTCCCAGGGTTGTTTAGTTTGGAGCTGAGGAGCCCTGACTTTGGTTAAGCTGGAAAGAATTGTCACTGGGTCACTTTGGAGCAGAGCCTGAGCCCACCAGGGAGGGTTTGTTGACGTTGATCTTCCACTTGGGAGCTTGAAACCACCATCCTGATGGCTTCAAACCATCTCTTACCTAAGTCTGCTGGAGGATGCAAGGTCATGGTGGGGCTCTTGCCACGGGTGGAGGTCCCGGTGTGGGGGGGGTTGATCTGTAGGGTTGAAAGCCACCAGTGAGTTCCAAGAGCCAGGGACTCCACTTCTGTCCTCTTCCCAGCAGATGGCGGCAGGAACTCGGCTGAAGCATCTCGCAGCTCACAAGTCCAACAGAGTTTTTCTTGCTTGCTGCCCGCCGGTGACAGCCCTGCCTGGGGACAGCCTCCAGAAGAAGACCTTTGACAGCCCCGGGGTAAACTGGCCTCCAGTGCCTGGTGGGAGACCCTGGATCCACCACTCAGCCTTGGACAACCCCTTCCATGGAGACATTGCCCCTCAGCTCCAACCTCAACCTCCCCTGGGGCAGCTTGAGGCTGGTTCCTCTTGTCCTGTCTCTTGTTCCAACCCCCCCTGGCTCCAGCCTCCTGTCAGGAGCTCCAGAAGGTCTCCCCTGAGCCTCCTTTGCTCCAGGTCCCTCAGCTGCTCCTCTCCACACTTGTGTCATCACGACCAGCTCCTGCTCCCCTGACAGTTGCTGCTGGGTGTCTCCAGTGCTATGGAGAAGGTGGTGGCAGCCCCAGGTGCCCAGGTGGTCCATGTCAGAGGTGGGGGAGGTGAAGCAGAGCTTGGAGGTCCTCTTCTCCTTGGAGTTGTGGAGAAGAACAACCAACAGGATCAGCAATGAACTGCTGGATGGGAAGGTGTCTTTCAAACCTGATGGATCCCTGAGGGATTCCTGGTCCCCAACCTGTGGCTGGTGTGGAAGGATCATCAAGTCCAACCTTCATCCTGACACCTCTCTATCCACTAGACCACCAACGACTGAATGATTTGCAGAAGAAACCTGGCCACGAGAAGACAACACCTTCCAAGGAAAATAATCACAGGCTACCAAGCAAGGAAGGCTCAGGCCTTCAATTTTATTGATGAGAACTAAATCTGGCTCGTGATGGGCTGAGCACACTCAGGTAACAAATCCAAGCCACCCACCCCATCCCCTCACCTTGCCCAGCACGGGTTTGGGAACCAGGCTCTCCAGGGGGAGAACCCGGAGCAGCAGCACCACACTCCCATGAAATTCATCACAGCCTTGAACTGTGGAGCCCTCAAGCTCCCACCTTCTCCAGAGAAGACAATATTTCAAAGCAAACCTCTTAACTTGCAGGGCCTTAATCATATCCCCTTGGTGAAGACGCTCGGCCCAAATCCAGCCCCCTGGAGGACACGGCGTCTGGTTGGGTCACCACTCCCACGTGTCAAGGGCAACTCCACAAGAGTGGCCCAAATCTGTCCTGAGAGAGCTGCAGGAATCAAGCTCTCACCTTGTTTCACCTCATCCCTCCACCTTTCAACTCCATCGTTGCCCCCCAAAAAGGTCTCGTCTCGGGGCGACGCCTCCGGCTCCCGACGGAAGCTTCGGGCTCTGAACTTCTCCCACCACCAGTAAAAAAGTGCTGAGCTTTAGTTGAGGTATATCAATGATCATCAATAATCTGCAACCCACTGCACACCAACCTTCTGTTCCTCCCGTGTTCCCCCTTCCTAAACCACCCTGGGGGATGTCTGAACACTCAAAGCAAAGACCAGAGCATGATGGCTTCACCTTCCAGATTCTTCCTCTGATGGCTTCACCTTCCAGATTCTTCCTCTGATGGCTTCACCTTCCAGATGATTCCTCTGATGGCTTCACCTTCCAGATGATTCCTCTGATGGCTTCACCTTCCAGATGATTCCTCTGATGGCTTCACCTTCCAGATGATTCCTCTGATGGCTTCACCTTCCAGATGATTCCTCTGATGGTCGTGCCTTCCATATTCTTCCACTGATGGCTTCACCTTCCAGATGCTTTCTCTGGTGGCTTTCACCTTCCCGATGTTTTCTCTGATGGCTTTGCCTTCCAGATGATTCCTCTGATGGCTTCACCTTCCAGATGATTCCTCTGGTGGCTTTGTCTTCCAGATTCTCCCTCCAATGGCTTTGTCTTGAAGATGCTTTCTCTGGTGGCTTTGCCTTCCAGAGGTTTCCCCTCTGATGGCTTCACCTTCCAGATGCTTCCTCTGATGGCTTTGCCTTCCAGATACTTCCACCACCCCTGCCCCAGGACTTCCACCCTAGGCAGCCAGCAGCCTTCACACTGCTGCTAATCAGCTGGAGTAGTGACATCTCAGGAAGCCTAAGGAGAGATCTTCACGACAAGAACTAAGTTTTTGGGGCCTTGCACGAGCTCTCCTACAGCTAAACCTGTCCTTGATCCCACCAAGGACAGAAACCAGGGTTAATACAGTAAGTGCTGCTCTTCAGGTAGTGAGTTTTCTTCACACCTTGGAAGGTAACTGTAGATTGCTCATTAACAGGGTCGTGGTAACTCCTAGAGGAACAACAGTTCAATATGGACCTTGGAGCTACTAAGCATAGTAGTTTCTCTTCCACCACTGCAAGGGGAGAGCAGCGACACGATGGAGGAGAGGAAAGTAGGAGATTGGCTTTTGCACCACTATTTACAGGGTTTTCCACCCAAAAACCTGCTGAGTTTGGTCCAATACCCAAGTGTAGAATGTTTCTTCCACCTGCAAATGCTCCTTGGCCAATTTCATTCTTAAGGTGCTCAGAAGTGTGGATGAGAAGTTACAGCAGATCAGTCGTGTCCCTGCCTACGCTCACCTGGTGACACCAGCATCTCCCAGAGAAGCTGGAAGCCAAGTGGCCAGTTGTGTAGCTAATGCCACAGGAACTTTTTGTTTTCTTCACAGCATCTTCATCAGAAGGTTTAAATAGTTGTGTTTTCATTCAATTTTTTCACAGCAAAGGTGGGTGCCCTTGCTGAGTCCGTGTAGCTGGTGGTGCCAGGCAGCATCACACCACGAGACACCCTGTTTCTGGCTCTCCACCCCCCAGCCAGGTATCTGTTGGGTCTGCTGGGCAGCTGCTTGAGGCAGGACTTGCAGCACCAGGTTGTAACTGGGAAATGCATCACCCGGGGCCTCCTAAGCAGGTGGAGAGCTTCAGATCCACCCAGTGCAACACAAGACGAGCGAGAAACTGAACACGCTTGGCAAAAAAATTTGTCCTCTGGTGGGGAAAAAACCCAACCCAAGCCCAAGTGGCCCGTATTTTGTAGATCAAATTCCTTCCCCATTAACATCCTCGAGGATGTTTTTCTCCTGTGTGATGGCCAAACTCTCCCTCTGGTTCCATTCTCTGCTTGGCTGGGCGTGGACGCTGCCTGGCATCGCTTCTGCTCACACGGGTGCCTCGGAGGAGCTGGAAGTTTGGGAACCCACCAAAGCAAGGTGGGTATCCAACTGTAATGCAAAAGGCTGCTTTTGTCTCATTCATTTTAAGAGGCTCCAGAAAAAAAAAAAAAAAAAAAGCAAGGAAAAGAAGCTGCTTGGCCTGCTGTTTGCAAACTTCACCGTGTGCCCTCCTACGCTGACATTTCAAACAGGGTCCCAGAGATCTCAAGGCAAGAGTGTTAAGGCAGAAGAAGAAAACTCAGGAATTCATCCCCACCTCTTGATTCCCTTCAAGGTTTTTTTTTTTTTTCTAAGGCATCAAAAGGGGCACGTGGTTTGTGCTTGTCTTTTTCAAGACACACACACAGAGAAAAAAAAAGGTGTTTGGTAAAGCACAAAAAACAGATGGGTCGATGACAAGGGGAAGCCACAGCCCCGGGGGGCAACACCACTAGAGAGGAACATCGTGTGGAGGTTCCTCACCATCTTTCCTTCTGGAACACCTCTGTCTGGACAATCTCACCGGGGTGCTCGGAGATGCAGGCCCCGTTGATGTCGTTGAGTTTGTTGTCTGGAAGATCCTCGGGTTTTGTGCAAAGTTTCAGAGCCCTGGAGATGAAAACGTCCAAGTTGAACTCGGGATCCGCTTCGCTGTTCACTTGGGCGGCTTCTGGGTGGAGATGGTGAGGAGGAGGTGGGAGGTTCTGTTCCTGAATCTCTGGAAGAGGAGCAGGACACTCCAGACCCACCTGAGTGCTCTTCACCCACTGAGCGATCTCCAGGAAAAGGTTGGATGGTTCTTCTTCCAAGGACAGCTCAGCTGAGGGTGCTATGGTTGCTCTTTTCCAGTGGGATAAGTCTAGGATCAGCTTGGGCTCAGAGTAATGATGGGGTTTATTGTCTCTCCACAGCAACTTGTCCAGGTAGGAAGGGGATCCCACTTTGTAATCGCAGGATTTCCCGCAGTCGGCATCGAACACTCGGTCCATGGAGGAGTGGGATAATTCCAGGAACCTCTCCGAGCTGCTCTGGGAATATTTCCTTGGATCGACTTGTGCTTCTTCGGCGATGGATTCGGAACCCGCCCGTGGGTCCCTCTGCACCTCGTCCATGTCGTGATATTTATCGTGCCTCCAGTCCAGGTCCGAGGAGAAGCTCACGTGGTACCTGTGGAAGACACGGTGCCATGAGACAGGCAGGGGATGGCTTTGCTAGGAAGAGTTTGCCCAGCCTGCATGGACAAGAGAAACTGGGAAGACAAGTCGTTGGAAGGGATCATCTCATTCCAAACCCCCTGCCATGGGCAGGGGCACCTCTCACTAGAGCAGGTTGCTCAGAGCCACATCCAACCTGGCCTTGAACACATCCAGGGATGGAGCATCCACAGCTTCCTTGAAGGGTCACCTTGTTAAGTGACTTCTCCAGCCCAAGAGCTTCGCTGCAGGGTCACCTTGCTAAGTGACAACTTCTCTAGCCCAAGAGCTTCTCTGCAGGGTCACCTTGCTAAGTGACAGCTTCTCAAGCCCAAGAGCTTCCCTGCAGGGTCTCCTTGCTAAGGGACAACTTCTCAAGCCCAAGAGCATCCCTGCAGGGTCACCTTGCTAAGGGACAACTTCTCAAGCCCAAGAGCATCCCCTGCAGGGTCACCCTGCCAAGTGACAACTTCTCAAGCTCCCTTGATTGCAACCACCCCACAACACCCACTCTTAGACATGGTTTCCAATTTACTGCCTCCTAACCCAGCTGTCACCCCAGGTACTGGGGCAGTGTCCTGGTGATGAAACGCTCTCCAGGTGCCACCCAACACGGGCCAAATCATTTCCCTCCTCTCAAACACTCAGCTCACGTTGCCAGATGCACAGCCCCGTAGCAAATGTCCCCATCTGGGTGGCAGGAGCACCAGGTTAGGTCACCAGAGTCTTGTGACACATCATGAAACAGAAAAAAACAAGAGATAAAAGGGTGACAAGGTGACCTCCAGCAGTTGCTCTGGGGAGGATAACTGGCAGAGATCCCAGAGCTGTGGGGACACACTAAAGACAGATGATCCTGAGAGAAGCATCCAGCTTTCCTCTTCACCTAATTTCCCTGGCTGTGGCCCCTCAAAGCCTCCACCCCAAAAAAAAAAAGATTAATAATAGTGAAGAAAAGGGATTTCTTGAGATGATTTTCATGCCAGTGAAATAAAGAGGATGAAGAAGGAATAACAACACAGACATTCTCAGCCAGCTCTCCCTGCTCAGCTGGGAAGAGCTCTACTATGTCAACTTAATTAATTCTTAGCTCATTTTATCCTACCTGCTCCCAGGACTAGGACTGGCTTAGTAAAATCATCTAGGAACACAAGAGCTCAGCTCAAAGTTTTGATCTGCTCTAAAGCTCCTGTCTGTATTTCAGCAAAGTCAACGTGATTAAGGATTTTTGTTTTTCAAAGACCCCAGATCTGTGGCCTCTGGGGTTTGGGCACCTTGGGGAGTGATAATCACAGAGCTCCTGGTCCCCAAAAGGCAGGAGAAAATAAAAGGTATTATGGTAGAACTTGTATTCTAGGGATGGAGGGAAGAACTGGAGCATCATAGATAGATGGAACTCGAAGGAAGATGAGGCTACAAAGAAATCCAAGTGCAGAAAGACACCAAGCAGCTCTGGAATTTACATAGTCAACATCTGCTCCCTGGAAAGTCAACCACAAACCTCCTGTTGGCTTCAGCAAGGTGCCAGCTTGAACTACAACATGGATAAAGAAGGAAAATCATAGAATCATGGAATTGTCAGGGTTGGGAGGGACCTTAAAGATCACCCAGTTTCAACTCCCCTGCCACAGACACCTCCCACCACCAGGCTGATCAAAGCCTCACCCAACCTGACCTTCAAACCTTCCAAGGATGGGGTTTCCACCTCTCTGGGCAACCTGTCCCCCAAATCAGGTGTCTTCTGGGGGTTCTGCAACACGTGTGACTGACCCCAAGCAAGAGCAGGTCGGAGACTCACCAGTCAGGTCCTGAGCTGAAGCTGGTGGGTACCATACCTGTCCCAGTTTGACATCTGGCTCTGGTTGGCTTCCATCAGTAGGATATCATCAATCTCATCCTCGATCCTGAAGGGATGCTGAGACACTGGTTCATCCTCAGGGCAGGAGTAAGGACTCATGTAAGGATGCTGCAGCCCCATCTCGGCCGTTAATCGATCCAGAGGGTTAAAAGTCAGTATTTTCTCCAGAAAATCAATGGCTGTGAAGCAGAGAGAGAAACAAACTGGCCCAGTCCACCCCAGCACCACCAGTTTCCTCGTCAGGATGAGCCCCTGTAACAAAACCCCTCAGAATAAGGAGGGAATTGAAGGTCAACCATCTGTGTGCACCTCAAACGGGCAGTTCTGCTGCTCCAGATTGGAGCTGAGGAGCAATGTCTCCATGGCAAGGGTTGTCCAGGGCTGTGCCAGGCTGCCCAGGGCAGGGCTGGAGTCCCCATGACCCCTGGAGGGGTTTCCAAGGCCTGGAGCTGTGGTGCTGAGGGGTCAGTGGTGCCCTGGCAGTGCTGGGTTCATGGTTGACCTCAATGACCTTCAAGGTCTCTCCAACCAAAACAACTCCACGATTCAAGATGCTCCTTATTCAGCTGGTTCTCTGCACAGAAGAGTCCCTCACACTGGAGATGTCACAAAGAGGAACCTGCCCTTCCTCCAGTCACACCTTTTGCATGGAAACACCTCCATCCAAGCCGTGCCTGGGTTGCTTCAGGGGCAAAAATCACTCAGCAGAAAGCTCAGGCCTCACCTATTCCCTCAAGAGCTTAAACTTTAACCAACGTCCCATTGTCTCCCACGAGATGATTTCACTGCTTGGACTAATTAAGTAGGATAGAATCAATAGCTTGAGAAGGTCACTGACTGCAGGCAAAGAACCAGCAGAGGGAAATATTATGAGGTGTCTATTTTATGATATATGAGGGGTCAGAGAGGCAGGAAAACGGCCATGAATTATGGAAAGGGAGCAGGTGACCTTTCTTCCTGCAGGAACGACAGGGAATAAATCCATTCCTGCTTGCTGGAGGCTGACAAGGTCCCTGGAGAGCCTGGACTGATGGGCAGCTCGTTGCCAAGAGGCTGTCAGCAAACAAAAGCAGGTTGTGGTCCACCAGAGCCCAGAAGAGCTGCTGGGACCTGCTCAACTTTGGCTGATGTCCTGCAAGTTCCAGCATGGTGGGGGTTGGAAGGGCGCTCTGGAGATGCTCTGGTGCCACCCCCCTGCTCCAGCAGGGGCACCCAGAGCAGGGGGATCAGCATCCCAGTGGCCAGCTGGGGTTGGAATCTCCAACCCAGGTGTGGAGGCCACACCTTCCCTGGTGGGGACACAGCAGTGGGGACACAGGAGCTACAGGTGGGATCACACACTGCAAACCTCCAGGTACCACAATCCCCTTCATCCACTTGGCCTTAGGGGGCAATTCCAGTGATCCCACCCCCTGGGGAAACTGGTGTGGAGCTGGAGGAGGAGAAGGATGTTGCCAAAGGCAACCATGGTACCTTCACTGTCCACTTCAGGGAGCAGCTGGCGCAGAGGCTTCCTCACTTCCCACGTGCTGTTGATGAACATGGGCATCACTTTGAGCAGCTCCTCTTTGTCCTCCTCGTGGACAACTGGGATTGTCTCCAGAATGAGCTGCATCTGCTCCAGCTCGTGACCCCCTAAAATGGGCAGAGAACAGGTGAGGTGAGACTCAGTTCAATGGGAACAAGAAGTGTAACCTGCTCCAGGGGGGGGATGGACCAGATGGGACCTGGAAAGGTCCCTTCCCACCCAAACCAGTCTGTGACCTGCAGACACACAGGCAATGCAGCTCCCAGAGACCCCACACCTCCTTCTCCCACTCACTGGTGGGTGTTGGAGAAAGAGCCAAAGGAGAAGTGTTGCCACAGACCCTGGCCAGGGAGGCACCTTGGTCAGCAGCAATTTGGTTCCTCCACTTTCCCAGCTTGGAGAAGTTTTGCTCCTGAGAGAAGCAGGAGCTGCTACTATTTCAACTGGATGAAAACAAAGATTTGCTTCTCCAGAACATTTGTGGAATCTCCTTCTCTGGAGGCTTTCCAGACCCACCTGGATCTGTTCCTGTGAGACCTGATCTAGGTGATCCTGTTCTGGCAGGGGGATTGGACTGGATGATCTCTGAGGTCCCTTCCAACCCCTGCCATTCTGGGAACTCCCAATACCCACTCACAGGAAAATCCATGAAAATGGGTAGAAATATTCAGATATCCTCCCTCCAAGAAAAGAAATCCCTTGAAGACACAAATCCCAGTGCACACCCACAGCACAAAGTACAAAGCTCTTGGGACAGGGCCACATTATCTCCTGTCCTTGTACCCTGTGCTGTATTTTTAGCATCCTTCCTCCCAACAAAAAGCTCCTGTTTTCTGTTGGAAACCAAGAAGCAGAAAAAGGTTTAGTTGTCTCATCAGAATTGTTCTTTGTTTGGGGTTTTGCTTTTGGCAGGGGATGGTTCCTGCCCTGCAAGGCACAGCACAGAGACACCCCCACTGGCTGGTGGCTTCCCACTGGGTGCCAACATGGACAGGACCATTTGGGTTGGAAAAAAACCCCTTTCAGATCATGAAGTTCAACTGTTAACCCAGCAGTGCCAGGGCACCACTGCCCCATTCCCTCAGCACCACAGCTCCAGGGCTTGGAAACCCCTCCAGGGGTCATGGGGGGCTCCACCTGCTTGGGACAGCCCTGGACAACCCTTTCCATGGAGATGTTGCTCCTCAGCTCCAACCTCAACCTCCCCTGGGGCAACCTGAGGCTGGTTCCTTGTCCTGTCTCTTGTTCCTTGGGAGCAGAGCCCAACCCCATCTGTCTCCAACCTCCTTTCCCACCCCTCCAACCACGTCAAGGAATCAACAGGATCTAGAGACCTACCAGCAAAGAGCATCCTTCCAGTCAGCATCTCAGCCAGGATGCAGCCAGCTGCCCACATGTCAATGGCTTTGGTGTAGTTGTTTGGAGAGAGGAGGAGCCGAGGGGAGCGATACCATTTTGTCACCAAACCTTCAGACAGGTAACCCTGGAAGACAAAAAAAACCACCCCCAGCAGATAAGAGACATCAGCCACCTTCCCAGAGAGCTCCTCAGCCCTCACAACCTCCATGGATCCCGTGGAGAAACCTGCTCCACCACCTTCCTGCTGCACCTCGGGCAGGCTCTGGATTGAGATCTTGCAGGAAGGGAAAGGGTCAGACCACTAGAAAGGAGAGATGCTTCTGTGTTCCTGGAGACAAAGCTCCTGCTGCACCCCCCAGAGAAGGTCTCCAGCCCCTCCAGGTCCTGCTGGGAGTGAGGGGCCCAAAACTCACCCCAGGATTCCAGAGGCAGCCTCCCCAGTGCCCAGTGCAGGGGGACAACCCCTGCCCTGCTCCTGCTGCCCACCCCAGTGCTGGCACAGCCAGGCTGCTGGTGCCTTCTTGGCCACCTGGGCACACACTGGCTCCTCTCCAGCTGGCTCTCAACCAGTTGCAGGGGGTTGTTGTGACCCAAGGGCAGGACCCACCCCTTGGTCTTGTTGAACCTCATCCCATCAATCCAGCCTGTCCAGAGCCCTCTGCAGACCCTCCAGCAGCTCAACACTCCCACCCAACTCGGTGCCACCAAACACCCTCAGCACTTTGCAAAGCCCAAGTGCCACCATTTCCTTGGATCACAGCCCTCCCATCCCCGACCTCTCCCAGGAAACTGAAGGCCAGTGCCAAGCACTCAGCAGCTCTCTGCTGAAAAATCAAGGGGCTGCCTTCAAGCCCATCAATAACTCTGGCACCAGAAGGGATGTCCCAGCACCTCCAGCTTCACCCTCCGGCCAACTCCGGACACTCAAGAGCCACGTGAATAAAATCCAGGAGAAAATTGGAATGTTCCCTAAGTAGTTTCTTAGTTTACTCTTAATTCTTCTTTTTTTTTTTTTTTTTTTTTTNTTTTTTTTTTTTTTTTTTTTTGCTGGAAGAAAAAGGACAATCAGGACTTTTCACCCTTCTAGCTCCCCGTGGCATCTCTGAGCTCCCCTCCCTGAACCTGCCACCCCACCCGTATTCCTCTGTGCAACATCCCAAGGGATTTTATTTATTTTATTTTTTGCCACTCCACGCTGGTTTTAATTCCAAGTTCCAAGCCTTTTCAGTTTTGAATGATAAAAGGGTTTGCTTTGCAAAGAGTGGGTTGAAATTTGGTCAGCTGAGGACAAGTTGTAATGGACACTGATTAGCTGAGAAGTTTGAACACTGGGATATTTTAAGTCCCTCAGGAATGTCAGGCTCTTCACTTTTCCTTTTCTGTCACATATCCTTGGATATTTAATTATTCCCTCCTCCCTTTCAACTCCTGAATAACCCAGACCATTGCCTGACCCACCACCAGGATTCATGGACAGGACCAACCTCCAACTTCTCCTCATCCCACCAACTCTTGGACCACACATTTCCCCGAGGAGCATTTCAGTGCTGGACTCTGGGTTGTCCTTCCTCTTCCTCAGGGGGGGAAAATACTGGGAAGGACTCATGGGAAGTTTGAAAATGAAGATGCTTTTTGGATGTGGTTCAAGGTTTCTTCAGCAGGAGGGGCTGAAGGTGCTCCCCAGTCCTGAGAGGCTTACCCAGCCCCATCACTCACATCTGCTCTGTCTCCAGGGGGGTTAAAAATCAGAGTTTAGATTTCTTATTTTTATTAATAAGTCCTGAGCTACCACCTGGTGGGAGCTCAGCTTGGAGAAGGCTCCAGGGAGACCTTCTGGGGGCCTCTCAGGACTGGAAGGGGCCTGGCAGAAAGATGGGGACAGAGTTTGGAGCAGGGACAGGCCAAGGGGGGATGGTTTGGAACTGCAAGAGGGAGATGAGACTGGAGAGGAGGAGAAATGGTTGGTGCTGAGGGTGGGGAGAGCCTGGCCCAGGCTGCCCCATCAGGCTCAATCCTTACCCACAGTGCCAGGAGTGACAGAGAAGCAGCAGCTGTGCCAGGATGGAGAGCCACAGAGCTTCCAGCCACCACCTCTACATCACTGTGGGCTTTAAACACAGAATTTCTCCATTTACGTAACTTCAACCAGACAGAAACAAGAGCAGCAGCACATTAATTAGTCCTAATGAAGCTCAAGTCCTAATGAACTCACCCCAGGATTCCAGGGGCAGCCTCCCCAGTGCCCAGTGCAGGGGGACAACCCCTGCCCTGCTCCTTCTGCCCACCCCAGTACTGGCACAGCCAGGCTGCTGGGGGCTTCTTGGCCACCTGGGCACACACTGGCTCCTCTCCATCCAGCTATTTCACCCCCAGACCCATCTTCCTGCTCTCCACGATGCCACCCAGGTGCCCACAAACTGGTAATCCAGTAGGATCCAGCCTTGACCTGTGCTGCCCACATCCCCACCCAGATCCAGTGACCTGCAGGACGCAGGTCAGGGATTAACCCCAAAGCTTTGGGGATACTCCTGGTGCAGCAGCATGTTGGTGCCTCTCCACAGCACTTTTGTTTAGCTCATTGGGTTGGTTTTTTTTTTTGCCAGAGGCAGGTGGAGAAGCTTGAGGAGAGGCTGGGAAAGGTGCCAGGTTTGCAGGATCCATCTCTCCGTGAAGAAATTAAACCCGTGACGCACGTCCCCTTGTCCTTCTGGGATGAAACCTTTTGTGGTTCTTCCAGCTTCTCAGACTTGATCCAGGGATGAAGGAGGAGAATAAAGGAGTTGGGGGTCGCAGAGGGGAGGCTCAGCACCAGCTGCAGGGGGCCACGGGCAGGCAGCTGCCTGAGGGTTGAACGTTCAGGGTGGTCCCTCCCCCCTCCAACCTGGATCCCACATCCTCATCAGCCTCCTCCTGCTGACCCACTTGGGAATGTTAATGTTTTACTGGAGGAACTGGAAGCTATTAAAGCTCACACTGATCAGCAAGTACAAAAGGAAAAGGAGGACTTCAAAGCTTTGAAGGCCATCCTGTGACTCTGTAACTGAAGACCTTCTGGAAACCATTTACCACAAGATCTCCCCCCCCTGATGCAAAGGCTCCTGCAGCCTCCTGAGCATGGAGTTTCTGCCAATTAATGCTGTAATTAATGCTGCCCATAGGCAAAGGGAGAGAGGGTGCCCTGGCAGCCCTCTGCGGATGCCCTCGTGTGCTTTGGGGCACCAGGCAGAGCCCCCAGACCCCCTTTTCCCTTCCCTTTCATCTCCAGCACTTCTCCGTTCACCTTTTTGAGCACCAAGTCACAGAATCACAGGCTGGTTTGGGTGGGAAGGGACCTTTCCAGGTCATCTGGTGTCACCAGGGACATCTGCAACTATAGCAGGGTGCTCAGAGCCTCAGACAACCTCACTTAGGATGCTCATCTTGAGACAGGGCTCAAATTTAAGCCATCAGGTCTCAGCAGCCTGTGAAAGTGCAGACCCAGCTTTGGACATGGCGACCTCTGGAGTGTTGTGTCCAGTTCTGGGCTCCCCAGTTCAGAGAGAGCAGGAGCTGCTGGAGAGAGTCCATTGGAGGCTGGGGAGATGCTGAGGGGCTGGAGCATCTGTGTGTCCAGGCCAGGCTGAGAGCCCTGGGGCTGTTGAGCTGGAGCAGAGCAGGCTGAGAGGGGAGCTGAGCAATGCTGAGCAAGAGCTCAAGGGCCCTGGGGGGCAAGAGGATGGGGCCAGAGTCTGGGCAGTGGTGCCAGGGCCAGGCCAAGGGGCACTGGGCACCAAGTGGCATCCAGGAGGAGCAAGTTCCTTGGTGTGAGGGTGTCAGAGGCTGTCCCAGGCTGCCCAGAGAGGTTGTGGAGTCTCCTTGTCTGGAGAGATTCCAACCCCAGCTGGCCACTGGGATGCTGGGCCCCCTGCTCTGGGTGCCCCTGCTGGAGCTGGTGGGTGGCACCAGCTGCTCTCCACAGCTCCCTTCCAACCCCCCAACACTCCATGACTCTGTGAAACCCACCCTGGCTTGGTTCAGGGAGGCCACTGCCCACCCCAGCAGCGCTCACAGCTGCCTCACGACCCGGTCTCTCCAAGAAGACCCCACCACAGCCTGACCCCCTCACCCTCCCAGCGCCAACCACCACCTCTCCGAGCCAACCCCAGCTGAGCACCACCCACCTTGTGTGAATAGTGCTGATCCACGACCCTGGCCAGCCCAAAGTCCCCGATCTTCAGCACCAGGTCCTCGGTGCTGATGAAGATGTTGGCCGGCTTGAGGTCGCGGTGGAGGACGTTGGCCGAGTGGATGTACTTCAACCCCCTCAGCAGCTGGTACATGAAGAGCTTGGCGTGCTCCTCGGCCAGCTTCCCTTGCTCCAGCAACCTGGCCAGGTCCGTTTCCATGTATTCCTGGATGATGTAAACCACGTTGAACTTGAAGAAATCCCCACGGAGCTGAGTCCCTTTGGGTCCCAGCACCTCGTAGACCTTGACGATGTTCTCGTGCTCCAGGCGGCGGATGATCTTGATCTCCCGGAAGGCGTGCTTCATGCTGCGGGAATCCCCGATGGTGATCTTCTTCACGGCCACTTTCCTGCAGCTCTTGCTGTCCAGGGCTGAAAGGACCAACCCGTTGGCCCCGAAGCCCAAGGGTCGGAAGTCGACGAAGCGACAGCCCAAGTCGTAGCCGTAGGCGATGCAGTCGCGCTTCTCCGCCATCGCCGTGGCCCTCCTGATGGGTGGGTTCTTCCCGGGTCACTGGGAGAGTTGGGAGGGTTGAAGGGTTTTCCAGTTGCAAGGGAGGTCTGAAATCCAAAGCTTCATGGTTGCTGCCCCGAGGAGCTGGCTGTCGAGACCACTCGCCACGACCGCGGCGGTGACGGCCACACGCTCCGCTGAAGGGGTTTAAACTGGGGGAGAAATCCAAGGGTGGAGATTTCCAGTGGAGAAAGTCAGCCTGGAGATCTCAACCATCACAGAGAACTCCAAGGGTAGAGATGTTCCAAGGAAGCCTGGAGATCTCAACCATCACAGAAAGGTTCTTCTTCTTGAGACTCAGCCACAGTGGTGATGACCACAAGCTCCACACATTCCACACTGAAGTGTTTCAAACTGGGGGAGAAATCCAAGGGTGGAGATTTCCAGTGGAGAAAGTCAGCCTGGAGATCTCAACCATCACAGGAAGGTTATTGAGACCAAAAGCTCAAAGCTGCTCCATCTTCCAGCTGCTTCGTCGTTCTCCTGCTCTTGACGTCGCCAAGATGGTGCCCACGAGCGTGGCCCCACGTCCCTGATGTCTCAGTGCTGGGGTGTGTGGCCAGCCCCACCATGGGGCAGAGCCCAGAGCAGCCCCATGGCCCCTCTGTTGCCCCAACCCCTCCTTGCCCACAAGTCTGGATGGGGTTCTCCCCGACAGCAAAGAGCATCCAGGCACCGGGTTGTCCAGTGGTCAGCAAAGCTTCGCCCTTCTCACCACTCCCTTCTGGGTCTGGGCAGAACCCATCTTCTCCACCAGCAGATCAGAAGCCACGGGTTAGTCCTCAGCAGGTCTCAGCTCCACTCCTGGGAAGAGAAGAGCTGGGTTAATTCAAAATCAAAGCACGCTGACCAGCATTTCTCAGAGCCTTGGTCCTTCCTTTGCAGAGAATCATTCCCCTCCCTCTCCCCTCTGGTGTTTTTTTTTGCCCCATTCCCTCAGCACCACAGCTCCAGGGCTTGGAAACCCCTCCAGGGGTCATGGGCACTCCAGCCCTGCCCTGGGCAGCCTGGCACAGCCCTGGACACCCCTTGCCATGGAGACATTGCTCCTCAGCTCCAACCTCAACCTCCCCTGGGGCAGCTTTGGTTGGACAGGGGCAGGGATGCCCTCAGCAGAGCAGCTGGCAGCAGTTCCTGGGCAGTTTGGCAAACACTGCTTGTAGTTGGAAGCAAAAATAATGACAGCCTTTCTTCCACTCAGCAATTATCTAATGCTGGCAGGGGCTGAGCAGCCTGAAGAGGAGAAGAAAAAAAGGATGAGAACCAAGGAATGAAAGGGAAAAGGAAGGTCAGCAAAGCCTCAGGTTCTGTAAGGACAGCAGGAAGAAGCACCCAGTGAGGATGCAGCCCAGCTGAGTGACCATGGAAAAGGTGGCTGGGGGTTTGAGGAGCACGGACAGGAGATGATGAGCAACCAGAGGCACCCCCAGCTGTGGTCAAACTGGAACTTTTCTACCTATGGGGACTAAACTGAACTATGTTGAAGGCCTCATGGAATTAATTTGGTTGGGAGAGACCATTCAGATCGTCAAATCCAACTGTTAATTAATCCCTGCCAGGGCACCACTGCCCCATTCCCTCAGCACCACAGCTCCAGGGCTTGGAAACCCCTCCAGGGCTCATGGGGGCTCCAGCCCTGCCCTGGGCAGCCTGGGACAGCCCTGGACACCTCTTTCCATGGAGACATTGCTCCTCAGCTCCAACTTCAACCTCCCCAGTGCCCAGTGCAGGGGGACAACCCCTGCCCTGCTCCTGCTGCCAACCCCAGTGCTGCCAGAGCCAGGGTACTGGTGGCTTCTTGGCCACCTGGCCACACACTGGCTCCTCTCCAACCATCTGGTGACCACCCCCACCCAGGTCCTTTTCTGCCAGAGACTTTCCAGCCCCTCTTCCCCAGCCTGGAGCACTGCAGAGTGTCCTGGACATCCCAGGAAGAAAAAAAACCCACAAGCAAAGTAGCAACAACTTCCTAGTGACAAAAAAAAAGCAGGGTTTGGACCAGCACACTTCACCAAGGTGCTACACCAGGTTTGAGACCCATCACACATTGGTTTCTCAGCTTTTTTTTCCACCCCCACTATGAGCCAAACTCCACGGGGGTTTGGCCAAGCCCCAGGTAGCCCTGGAGGGGACTCGGTGGTGGCTCCCACGCCGAGCTTCTTGGCTTCCTCTAGATGCAATGAAAAGGCAAGTTTTGCTTCATCAGCTTCATTAGGAATAATTAGTGCAGTTCTGGAAGCACTGAAAAGGAAAAATGAGCTTGCAGGAGACTAAAGAGGGAAAAAAGAGCCTTGTTTGATCTCACCAGAGAAGAGGAGGGCTTCGTGGTCCCCGATGAGTGATGACCCTGCTATTCCAGAAGGGATGAGGGAGAACCAACCCTCAGAGGATGGCAAGACGTGCTCCTGTCCTTGCTCTTGGGGGTCCCTCTCACTCCACCACCCTGGAAAAAGCTGCTGGTGAATATGGGGAGAGGGAGCAAGGCCAAGGGACCAGCAGCCAACACGTTCCCAACTGGACTGGCCAGTGGTGGAGGGATCCCAGGGCTCTGGAGAGACCCCCTCTCCAAGCTTTAATCACAGTAAAGGAATTACTGAAGCAGAGGGAAACATGGACAAATCTCCTGCAGCTCTTCTCTCCCAGGCCAGCAACTGCTTCGAGGCTGGAACTTAATGAGTCCTTGTCATCAATAAACATGAGCTCCTGCAGCTCAGTTCTGCAGGAACCCCCTGCAGAGAGCTCCAGGAGGGGGGTCACTCCTCAGGGCAACCCTCAAAGTGCCTCTACCCTCCTGCAGCTCCAGCAGGATCTGGATCCCCCTGCTCTGCACCTCCCAGGAGCAGGAGTTGGAGGACCCCACGCCCTGCCTGTCCCAAGAGCCTTCCCACCACCCCCCCTGGGAGAAGCAGAGGAGCCCAGATGCAGAAAAACAAGGGGAAGGACCAAGAACCCACCTCAGCAGACAAGGAACGAGGTGCTCCTCAAACCTCCTGATGAACAGAGGCAACAAATGCTCAGCTTTTGGAAGGTGCTGGAGGATGGGAGATGGCTCCTTGTGCTGTGTGCCCTCAGGATTCCCAACAGAGACACCTCACCCTGGCAGCCCAGAGAGCACCAGGAGGCTGGTCACAGACACTTGGCAAGCACTTGGACCTGTCTAAACCCAAGCTGCTCGTTGTGAGCTCATAATAATTCTCACCAGCAGGATCCTCCCCCACCCCTGGGCAGGATCAGACCCTCTTCTGCCAGAGCTGCTTAGAACAAAGAGGCAGAGTTGACTCTGCTCAAAATGCTGAGTGTGCTCCAGGCTTCTGACCACGGGGTTTAGAGGCAACATCAGAACCCCCCCACGTGAGCTGAAGCAACTTGGTTTTTAAGGAGAGGGGGTGTTTTTTCATGCCCCTTTGCTCCCAGGGCTCTGGGGAGACCCACCACCTAAGGGCCAGAAGGCTCCAGGATTGTCAAATCTCTATGAACCTGGGAGACAAACAGGAGGGACAAATGAAACCCAAAGTGAAGCAGCATAAAAATGACCCTGGAATTCCTTCCTTGAGGGTTTTCCCCACTCATACCACTCTGCAAAGCCACCTCTGCTGCCCCAACCTCTTGCAGGACAACAGGAATTCTCCACATCAAAACCCCTGAGGCCAACTGACACTGGGGGAGGGGAAAAAAAAAAGAAGAAGAGATGAAAAGAAACCAAAACCAACAACCCAGGGGGGGGAAAAAAAAATGAGATGATGCTCCCAGACAGCCCAGAAAACAATGGAGAACCTGCTGACACACACAGGGATTTGAAGCAGGGACAGAAAGTCACCAGGGTGACACCAGCCAGACAGGCAGAGGTGGCCAAAATGTCTGGTTTGAAAAGCAGCTCTGGGCTGGGTCCCCTCCCCAGCCAGACACAGACCAGACTGTGCCTTGAACAAACTTGGTGGGGGTTGGGAGGGAGCTCTGGAGGTGATGGAATCCAACCCTCCTTCCAGAGCAGGGACCACAGCAACAGATGCAGGTGGGGATGGAATCTCTCCAGAGAAGGAGACTCCACAACCTCTCTGTACCTTGGACCTCCTGGCCACAGTCTTCTGCTGCCCAGTTGTTTCTCTTGTTGTTTCTTCCCTGTGTTATCACTTGAGGAGCAATGTCTCCATGGGATGGGTTGTCCAGGGCTGTCCCAGGCTGCCCAGGGCAGGACTGCAGTCCCCCTGACCCCTGGAGGGGTTTCCAAGCCCTGGAGCTGTGGTGCTGAGGGCCATGGGGCAGTGGTTGGAGCAAGAGAAGCAAAAGCAGGATGGTTATTAAAAAAAATAAGAATAATAATAAACAACCCTCCAGGGTCTGGGGTTTGTTTTTACAGGGACTTGAGGAGCCAACAGCAGGAATTTGCCCCCAAGGAGGAATGTGCAACGTGCTCCAGCAGGAGGAGAGGTGGGAGAGCAACTCCTTTGGTTCATCCCCATACCCTCCACAAGCCACCAGAGGACCTCTGATGTCTTCTGAAAGCTGGGATCCCACCAAAGCACCAGCACTGCACCCCTCTGCTGCTGACAGACCTCAAACCACTTTGTTCTGCTCACCAAAGAGCAAAGTTCTCCCTTTGCTGCTGTGGGAAAAGCTCTCTGCCCTGTCCATAACAGAGAATCATGGAATCAGGGCACCACTGACCCCTCAGCACCACAGCTCCAGGGCTTGGAAACCCCTCCAGGGCTCATGGGGACTCCAGCCCTGCCCTGGGCAGCCTGGCACAGCCCTGGACAACCCTTCCCATGGAGAATTTGCTCCTCAGCTCCAACCCAAACCTCCCTTGAGGCAACCAGGGGCTGAGCAAAACCAACCTGAGCAAAACCAACCTGCACTCCCAGTGACTTTTAGCCCTCTGGATTAGAGGGAGGGAATCAAAGGCTTTGCTGGACCTCTGCTGACCCCTCACTCTTGGGATAATCACCTCCTGCTCTAACGAGATTAGGTGGATTAGCTGGATTTGAAGGGGACACCCATCAACGTGGGGCAGCTTTTCCAGGCAGGTCGGTAGCACCACATGGGAATAATCCTGGAAGGACATCAAAACTGTTGTCAGAAAGCATTCCTCTAAGAAGCAGAGGAGGGGAGAGATCCCCAGGCAACCAGGAGGGAGTTCAAGGTGAGGAGATGGGTGAATGGATCAGAGGATGGAGGGGGTAGGAAGGGAGATCAAGTCCAACCCCCCCTGCAGAGCAGGGTCACCACAGGAACACAAGTGGGGTTGGAATCTCTCCAGAGGACTGGAATCTCTCTGGGCAATGAATATCTGAGAGAAAAAAATCAGATTCAATCCCTAAAAGAGGAGAAAGATGAGGCCAGGATGACCTGGGATGAATTATAGAATCATTTTGGTTGAGGAACACTTTGGGATCACCAGGTCCAAGTGTTATCCCAGTACTGCCCTCAAACCTCAGGGTTTGGTTCCTAAGCCTCGAGTCTCAGAGACTTATATTTTAGTTTTTGGTTGTTTTTTTTTTTCCCCTCTCCTTCCATTATCTATTGCTCAGAAATAAAACCCATTACGTTTCTAAAGCACTTTGCAGACCATGAAGTGCTTTGCTGGGATAAAGAAGAGCTGACAAACATGGTAATAAAGATGATTTTTTTTTTTTCTTCTTTTTTTTCCCATCTGAGTAGCAGCAGGAGCAGATTTATTTGGCTAAGTGAGCTTAGCTCCCAGGATATAAACCTAAATCATGGGGAGATTTGGAGACTCCAAGTCCTGGGGTGAAAGTGGCATCTCCAAAACCTCCCAGGATTGGTAGAGAACCACAGAATCCAAAAAAATCAGATTGTTGAGTCCAACTGTTGCACCAGGAGAGATTTAAGTTGGATATGAGGAATAATTTCCTCGTGGAAATCATTCCCAGAGAGAGAAAAAAACCCTGCAATTCCTCAAAGACAGAGTCAGGTTAATTCCTTGGAGAAGAGACACAAACCAACCCCAAGGTTTGGAGCAGCAACAGAAATACCAAGAAACAGCTTTTTTTTTGTTCTTTTTTTTCCACTGTTTCCTCTCCTCATTCCCCTTGATCTCATTTTAACTGGAACCAGTCCCAGCTGAATCTGATCCTGAGAAGCCCAGCACCTTCCCTGTGTCCTTGGGAGTCATTTTAAACCAGGACCTATTTCCACAGTCACATTTCTCCTCAGCAGGCAGGAGTTTTAATTTTCTCTTTCCCCCCCCCCCAGAGGCACTTTTAAAATCCTTCCAAACTTTCCATCTTGCGGGGGGGGGGGGGGGGGAGTTAATGGAGCAAAGAGCCAGGGACCAGCTACAACTGGTGCTCTGATGGCAGAAATGGGATGATATTCCACCTTGGCTGACAGTGGGATCCTGAATTTTCTCTCCCCAAACCACCAGGATGAGGTTTGGGGCTGAGGATGAGCCACTGTCTCACTCCCAGAGTGATGGGAGGCTGTCCAAACCCAAATGATTCCCCAGGGAAGAGGCTTGGCTGGGATTGAGCTTCATGTTGGGATCTGTCCTGTCTCTGGGAAGAACAACCAACCTCCCCCAGGGTGGTACTCATCAGTGTCCAGCTTCTCAGGTTGTTTGCAGGAGTCACTTCTTGGCCACACCTGATTTTACAACAGTGTTAAGGACGTGGTATCTGATACTCCTGCATCAATTAGCCCTGTAAACCAAGATAATCTAATAAAATCCCATGTTTCAGAGTACAGGCTGCTCCAGAAGCCTTCCTCCCCATAATCTCTTCCTCAGCAGATCACCTCCAGACCATCAGGAGCAGATGAAGGGACCTGGGCTTGTGGGGAAAGATGGAACAGAGGGTTTGTCCCCCTGCACTGGGCACTTGGGGAGGCTGCCCCTGGAATCCTGGGCTCACTTTTGGGCCCCTCACTCCCTGAGGACCATGGGGCAGTGGTGCCCTGGCAGGGCTGTGTTAACCCTTGAACTTAACGACCACCATCCTCCAACTCATTCCTTCATCATCTCTATAGAAAACCTTTTTTTTTTTTTGTCCTTTGAATTTCCCTGCTCCTTCCCTTCCTCCCGGGAGGAGCACGTTAAGAACCCGGCAGCCCCGGGGCTGCTGCAGCAGCGTGGGCCTCCCACCTTCCTCCAGAGATGATTTGGTGGGTATAATATAGAAACTGAGCTGCTTGTTCCAAGCACAACCACGCCGGCTGCTTTTTAAAGGCCGGCTTAACTCGGGAACCAGCAGCGCTAATTCCCCCCGCCCCTTCCCAGCCCCTCCTCCTCCTCCTCCTCCTCCCAGCAGGAATGTGTCAGGAGGGGAGATTTGGGAGCTTTGTCCTCCTCCTGACCCTGCCCCCAGGGCCGGGGGAACACCCACGACGTCATCCCCGGCGCTTTTCAGCGGGGCTGAAATCGGCTTCTGACAATCGGATTGCGGCAGCAAAGCTCACATCAGTAGGGACCAGGGTAAACAGGTCGAGCTTTCCCAGTATCAAGCTGCAGAAAGGCAGCTGGTGAGGTCTCAAGGTGGCGAGGAGAGGAGTGTGAAGACAAGAAGAGTTTCAGCTCAGCATAAAAATCCAAATTTCAGCTGTAGGGAGCACCTGATTTTCTTCCCCCCCTGCTCTCTGAGTATTTGCTGGGTGTTTGAAGGTCACAAGAAATTAATTTCACCCTCTTCTCCACGGTCAACTACACCAGTAGGAGGAGGAAAACACCTTGATGATGCTCCTGGCACCCAGGGAGGCAAATAAAAACACCCCAGTGCAAGGAATTAATGGAAAAGAAAAAGGAAATTGAAGAAATCAATGGAAAAACCAAAGGACAATATCACTGAGGGCACAGGGCTCCCTTAAAGCATCTTCCAAAGACCCCAAATCAGCAGGAATTAAATCATAAAGTTGGAAAATGGATGGAAAAAGGAATTTTCTGAAGAGCAAGGAAAAGAGAGAAAAAAAACTGGCACTGAAAAAGAAGCATCCAGGGTCAGTGACTGACAAGGACCTCTGAAGAAATCCATTCAATCTGATCAGGCAGCAGAATTAATTACCAAGTAAAACCCCTTTTGAAGCACGCCAGGAATAATCAGTTGCCAGAATCCCCTTTAGCCACCACCAGGAACACTGGAATTGAGTACTGGGATGCTGGGGATGGGGTGGAACAGGCACCAGGGAGAGAAACTCGAGGCTGTTGAAAAGATTTGGGGTTTTTTTTCCCCCTCTTGACACATTTGTCCAGGTTCCTCCAAATATTGAATGTTTTGAGGCTCTCTTTTGAGGCCTGGACATCACCAACCAACCAACCCAAGGATGGCCCCCAGGATTTGGAGAGGAGCTTGGGGTGTCCCTTCTGCAAAGGCTGTCAGAGCAAAGCCAGAGGGAAAGGAGGGGGCAATGGGAAATGGAATCATGGAGTTGTTTTGGTTTGAAAAGACCTTTCAGATCAGAGCCCAACCACTAACCCATCCCTCCAGGTCCATCAGAAGCTGGAAAGCAAGCTCACACCAACACATGGCGTTGCCAAGGTCACCTCTACATCCAGACTGGCACCTGAACAGGGTGGTGACACCAGTGAAGTCCCAACTGTGGCCTCAGAAACATCAGGAGCCTCTCAGCATGAGGTTGCAGCACCTCAGTCTCCTGAGGAGCAGGTGAAAAACTGACCCAACCACCACAGGCAAGGAGCTGGGAGCCACGAGTCACCTTTGAGCCAAGGGCACAACCACCCCTCTCTCTGCAAGTCAAAGCCAGAGAAGTTCAACCTTGAAACGAGATAGCATCTCCCCAGAGCAAGAGCAATTAAATGTTGGCAGGAGGGGGATGAGGGGGGTTCACCAGCACTCAGAACCACGACAACAAAGAGGAACGTGGCTGGTTTTGAACCTGGATTTCTACCTCTGCAGGAGGATGAGCTGCAAATGCTTCCCTGAGGTTGAGTTCCTCCAACACCTCCCACCCGGGGAAGGTGGAAAGTTTCAGTAGCATTGGTTATACCTCCAAAAAAACCAAGACATTCATAGATTCATAGATATTAGGGGTTGGAAGGGACCTAGAAGATCATCTAGTCCAACCCCCCTGCCTGAGCAGGATCACCATGAGTGGTGGGAGAACAGGGTCTGAAAAACATCAAAGGCAAAGACCCAAACACCCAAGGTTCACATGTGTTTGGTGAAATCCATCTCTAATTTAATCCTCTCCAACACAGACACCCAAGTCTGAGGTGGCACAGGGTGGAATGAACCCACTTTGGGAGCTGCCTGTCCCCTTTCCTTCCCCCAGCTCAGAGCAGACACCTTTAGATGCCCCGAGGAGGGCAAATGGATGCTGTCCACCAAACCAGCTTCAGATGCAACAGAGCTGCCTCAATCCCTCTGGGAAATCAAGGGATAATTTCAGCTGATCAAGCCAATTCTGGCTATTTTGCCTTGCTCAGCACCCCGGAGGGAGAAGCAGGAGAAGAAGCTCAGCTACTGGGTGGGAGATTTACCCTCAAAATATGATGTGCAACTCCAGCCCTTGGCTCCTGGGATGTCCTCACGATGCTCCTGGTGTCCTTTTCCCTGCAACCCTTGGTCCAACACACCTCCCCAGGGGTTTCTTTGGCACCTTCAGTCCCCTGAGTCTCAACTGCATGCCTTGTGGTGAGAAAGATGGCACTGTCCCCAGCCCTCCTCCTGCAGGAGGGGGCTCCTGCTGCAGCCCAGAAGGGGAAAAAGCAGCTGAGCTTCAAACAAACCCACGGGGACTTCTCTCCCTTAAATCCAGCCTGAGCCCTGGGGCTGGAGGGTGCAGCAGGGCAAAGCTCTACATGGGGACAACCCCTCAGAGCAGTTGGGACATCAGGGTCAGGGTTGGTTGTTTTTTTTTCCTTTCTCCCTGCTTCTCCTTCCTTCTGATACTCACACAACACCAGCCTGGGATGAACCTTCCCGAGGCTCTGGTGCTCCGCAGACGGAGCACGTTCCATGCCATGAAAACCTGGAGCAGGGCCACCTGCCATCTCCAGCACCCTGCAGCATGTAAATAAGGAGGAGCAGATACGGGGGGGGAGAAGTAAATAAATAAAGAGGAGTAAATAAGACCGAGAACAAACGCAGCTTGTCTTGGATGGGGGGAGAAAGAAGGGAAAAAAAAGAGGGAGAAAAGCAGGTTTCCCACTCAGGACAAGGAGAAGGCGACCGGGGACCTACCGGGCAGGCTGATGCCACCTGGTTCGTGCACGGATTTAACCCCAAGGGTGGCTAGACGGGCGCTGAAAGCACCTCAACCCACCTTCAAGCACACACACACATCCACTGAAGGCACGGAGAGAAAAGGATCGGGAGAGCAGCAAACGCACATGGATGGATTCGCTGGTCCTCTCGCAGCAAACCCGGCGGCGCGGCTCTGGAACCGACGTTACGGAGCTGAAACCACCCACCCCACCACTCCCCCCGCCCCCTTCCCCGTTCCAAGGAGGGGGTCTCCGGCAGGCCCAGGGATGTACAGGGCTAGGCTGAGCTCACCCCACCCGGGTGAGTTCCGAGGAGGTACCAGGGACGGGTCCGTTTTTCCCCCACAACCCCCTCCCAAAGACCCCTCACCGTGTATCTCCCCAGCAACACGCGGCTCCCAGCGGGCTCCCCGCTGCCGCCTCCCCCCCTCAAGCTCCGGTCCCGTCCGAGGCGGGAACGCGGTTCCCCCGCTACCCACCCCCCGCCCACCGCAGCCCCGCAAAACCCCCCTCCCTCCCTCCCTACCGGTGGGGAGGCTCTGGCGGGGGAAGAGGCAGTAAAAGCCGGTGGGCGGCAGATGATAGAGGAAGAAAGGGAGGGAGGGGGGGGTGTGGAAAGCAGCACTTACCGGAGCCGTTCCCGCTCCGCTCCGCCATAGCCCGGCCCGGCTCCGCGCACCGGCTCCGCGCTCCCGCCCCCGCCGCTGACGTCACCCCCCGGCCGCCGCTGCTGCGCGGGGGCCACCTGCCGGGGGAGGGGGAGGGCAGGGGAGAGGAGAGGAGGGGGCGAGCCCCAGGGATCCGCTCCTTTCACACGCTGTCCACGGGAGAAGCCGCCCGAGGGGATGCGGTGTCGTGGCCCTTTCCCACCTCACCGCGCCAAAGTCCCCCGGGAGAAGCGGCTGAGGGGATACGGACGCCACCCTCCCCCCCCC
>VYZU01078494.1:0-24630 GCA_013401355.1 Ceyx cyanopectus
AAACAAATAAAGAAAACCTCAAACTTAAAAAAAACTTTATAAAGCCTGAAATTCTCAAGACACCTGAAATATATTCTGAAATACTTTCTTAAAACAGATTATTCTCATGGATTTTCATCATCCCTCCTCTTCTTCTTTGTGCATTTCTTCCTGCCATACTAATATTACCATGACAGCTCAGTAAATTTCATAAAATACAGGAGGGATCATGTTGTTGAAAGCCCATAAGTCTGAGTACATATATGCCCACAGGCTGCTGAGGTAACTGCTGTAACCAGCAGAATTTCTTGTCAGAATCACACAGTTTTAGCCTTCCTTCTCAGAGAGAAGTGCTGCAGGGTGGACACTATCTTAATCACAGATTGTTGAGTTTTCTTTGCACACTGTCTGGATCAAAGTGTCAAGAGAAAGCTATAAAAAAGCCAGCAGCTTTAAAGGATAGACAGGTCACTGCTGTGTCTCAGTTCCACCAGTCTTTTAATCCTAACTTGTGTCAAACTATTACTCCTCCAATACCAAGTACACAACTCTGACATCAACTGCAACCTCTAAGAGGTAGCACAATACATAAAGAAACCCTGTACATCAAGGAAACTCTTTTCTCAATTTGTGAGGCAAAAAAAAACTACATTCATAACATGTCTCTCACTGTCTGGACAGAGCACATATACAACACAGAAACACTCCCTCTCTGCAAATAATGAGAAAATAATAGACTTTTAAGATGGAGTGTAGGTCAATAATTTTCATTTAATTTTCATGTTGTGATATTTTGTTGGGTTCATAGACTCAAACATATTTGTATATCTAATAAGAGTTCAATGCATATAGAAAGTGCATTCACATATACTGCAGAAATAATCTGCTTGCTGAAATGAAACTGCAAGTTAGCATCAAGATTAAAACCTTAGGTAATTATGGTTTTATGTTGGCCCATTTCCTTGCTCCCAAAATAGCTGAATTCTACAGTAAGCTCTTAGAATCTTTTGTTAGGAAAGACAGAATTTATTTACCCACTATTAACCCAGTCTCGGTGGTCTATTATGTTTGGGATTGTATAAAGTTTATTCACATTTGGAAAACAGATTCTTTTAAATCCCTTTTCAAAAGTAGCTGTTATATAAACATCACTCTATAAATCCACGGGTCATCCACATTTTGAATAGCATATGCAATTCTGGTTTCCCACTCTCAAATAGGATGGGAAAGAATAAGAAAAAGTTCAGCCTTTTAAAAGACTAGCAGTAGGTTCAAAGGCCAGCTCAAAAGAAGTGATAAGAAAACTGCAACTCCTCTGTCTAGAAAAAGAGATGATAGAGACAGGAATAGGGCAGAAATCCATAAACCTCAGAAGGAACATGTGCCTAGAAATCATCTGTTCACTTCCCCTTCCAATAAAAGGACCAGAAAACAAAGGCGCATCACAGAAAACAGTGACAGGATAAAAGCAAGATGAAACAAGATAATGTAGTACTTCATGTAACAAGCTGTGGAAATCCCTGTCAACTGTTCCAATGGCTTTAGAAGGACCAGACAAGTTAATGGAAATCTGTTGAAGGTTGCTGTGTATCACCACTACTAGAGCAAGCCCCTGAGGCACAAATAACTGGAAGCTGAAGAATTACTCAAGTTAAAGTATCACATGTACCTTTTCCCTTCTATAGTCTTTTGCTTTTGGCACCTGGGCTAGCTGGCTTTTGGGTGGGACCTCAAGATGGCTACACAGATGTTTATAAAAAAGCAAATGGAAACATTTTACTTTTATAAATATACTGCTTATACTGATAGATAAACATGGCATTTTATTCCTACAGTTTGTGAATTTCCTACAGTCAATCCTCATTACAGAATTAGAGTTTCTACAAAAGAGCTTTTGTACAGGAGTTGTTGTCAAAGGAACACATTGTTAAGAAGCAGTTAGGAATTGGAATACTGTGTTAGTTGTCAGAATGCAGCTATTGACTCTGAAGCAGAACCTGTATGACAATTCCAAAAAGGCAACACTTTGGATAGTTAGTCAAGGTTTCTATTAGAAACGAATGATATTTGTTATGCAAACACTAGGCAGACACATGAATCTTTTGCAGAAAGTCATGTCAGTTTTCAAGCAGTTTTTATCAGATTCATGTCAGCTGCCTTTCTTAACATGAGTCTTTTTTGACTGGAATTATTCTGCAATACAGAGGTGTTGCATCAACATTATACAAATGAACAAAAGCATTACAGGACAAAATAGCACAAGAACTCTTTATATCAGGAGGAGAAGCCTAGTATTTAGCCTTCAGCAGGGCTGACCTCTTTGATCCTGGGAACATAAAAGAGGTAGTCTAGTGAATATACAAGAATAAGCAAAACTCTCAATTCTGAGTTGTAAAGTTACACCTGACAGCAGATATCTGATATCAGGATAGCAGATATCCCTGCTTGGGGCCAAAAAAGCAAAATCCACACAAGCCTCCCTCAGACATCCTGCAGGATG
Organism: Ceyx cyanopectus; assembly: GCA_013401355.1. Lineage (NCBI taxonomy): Eukaryota > Metazoa > Chordata > Aves > Coraciiformes > Alcedinidae > Ceyx > Ceyx cyanopectus. The sequence continues at coordinate 2,480 of VYZU01078494.1, forward strand.
CATCACTCGTTACCTGGGAGTGTGAGCGACACATGGAGGTCTGGCTGGCTGATGGAGCAGGGCAGATTGGAGCAAACACGCCAGGGCTGGTCACAGTCCCCATGTGATGACACATTAGCTGAGATTTGCCTGCACCTCACACAGACTGGCAGCCCTCCAGCTCTGGCACTATCTGTGCTACCATGCACAGAGAAGGTGTGCCTTGGGGTGCTCTGTCCGAGGCTCCAAGGGGACCAACCCACCCTACCTTTCCCACACATAAACACACAAAAGGGACACTGAAACATGTTCAGCCTTGAAGAACCACAGTGGCATGTAGATGGCTTCAGAGAGGAGTGGCTTTTGCCTGGGGAAGTAGATTCTTCCCCCCCAGGGTTTTAGAATGTGCCCTTGGAAAAGACACAAACTGGGCAAGCCACTCAATGTTGGCACTGCAAAGGCAATGGCGGCAGCATGTCCAGTATTTACAGGAGAACATCCAAGATATTCTAAATAACCCATCAATGATCTTGTTGAGAGGTGTCAGATTCTTGTCAATAGGGCAGAAAGCCTTTCCCTGAGTAATTGTCAAGAGCTAAAACTACCTTGGAAAAGTCCTAGCAAGGGATTTGACTTTTTTCTACAAAGGCTTATAAGCAGCAGAAAAAGTGAAATTCCCAGTAAATCAGGTCCCATTTTATTTTTTCCATGTCCACTGAGTAAGAAGTAACATTGCCAACTCTGTTTCCATTAGAGATCGTATGTAGAATTAATTTTTCCCTCTCTGGGAAAGAAGAAAGGCATTGACAGTGTTTTTGCACAAAAACATCAGTAGTTAAGCACAGAGCAGAATAATGGTTTGGGCATTAAAGATATTTATCCATTTTTTCATGAAGAAGAAATGCAATTCATGGAAAAAAACAACTGCCCATAAAAAGCACAGAACCTTTCCAAGAAAAAAGCTCAGGTTGGGATAATGTTGTGGTGGACAGGAGCAATGGGAAGAGAGAAAATCCTGTGATTTAATGTGTGTCTCTATTTCCAAAGGCAAAAACATCTTTATCCAGTCCACATCAAGGTGAATTTCCAGTAGGATGCTATGTCTTACAGAACAAGTAATGAATACTTGATGTGCCCTTTAAATATCTTAGTTCCATCTCTTGAAAATAATTATTTTGCACAGATCAATGACTCTTGCATAGAAATTCACTGCTCTGACCTGCTTCCTTTAACCCCCTGTTTAAAAAAAAGTCCAATTAACTTTGATCTAAGCATGTTTTCCTATCTAATCTCCAGAATGAAAAAGGTAACCTAATACTTTTTGGGTATTGTTAATCCTGCTTTGAGGCAGAAGGATGGATTAGCTAATCAGTCTCTTCAAGATCTTTTTTTTTTTTTTAATTAATCATCTTTGATAGCATTAGCTCCCACAAAAGTTTTCTTTCCTACGTTTATTTATGTTTATAAATCACTGAAGTAGCAGACTTCTGAGACTACCCAAAAGTAAAACATCCCTTAATTTTGTTTGAGGTCAACTTCTCTGTACTATTTGCAGAAGGTAACATTTTAAGCCTTGCAAGAAGGATCCTTACATCATTCTGTCTGTAAGACACTGATCCTGTGATGAAACTAAAAGGCCAGGACGAGCAAAAAGAAACTGGTAGAGTGGCATGGTACATTCCACCTGCAGAACAGACCTTTGCAGAATACAGTCATGTCATCACTTTAGAAGAAACATTATTTTTACTATTATCTATATGATGAGATAATAATAATCCCAGGCTTCAGGGATGCTATGGCACGTAAATACAGATGCAATCTTGGGTACTTTCATGGGTCTGTCACCACAGATCTTGAGTACTTTTAACACAGCTATGCCTGCTGAAGTGGGAAATATGCTTTTATTGACAATCAGAAGTGAGGAAGCATAATCTGAATATTCTAAAGGGATGCCCACAGAGCAGATAATGGACCAAAGCAGGTTAGCTGCACTGGCATGATATGCTGGCCAGTATGATGGTGGTGTTGCATCTCTTTGAAGAGAGTTATGAAAATTGTAAAAGAGACTCTGAACTGATGCATTTCCATACATTTACAGAAGTTCTCTCTCAACCTTTCAAGAAACCAGCTTTTTCTGGCAAAGTCATTCCTCAGCAGCGTGAAGCGGACAGACTTCCCCTCACCACACTCCCAACTTTGTTCCAGGCTTTTAAGTCACAGGCAACATAATTTGCTATCAGCTGCTACTGTGAATTCTAACAGATTATTATGCTGCCCACTGATCTGCTATGTTAAAACGGCTAATTAAACACACCAAAGAAAAGACTGGTGATATGTCTGGAGATCCACCAGTGCAGTATGATATTCTATTTCATCTGAACAAGAAAATGGTGTCTCCCTTTCTTATCTTCCCACCAACACATATTTTCAAGTGCAAAACACATTGCAGACTTATTACATTCTTGAAAAGAGTTGCCTTCTATTTCCTCTATGGATATGCCATGCTTACATTAATAAAATCTTTAATATAATATTTATACATTCCATGTGGACCAGACCACACACCCCTAATCATTTGTACACTCCTGTGATTGTCTGGGGGTCTTCAGTGCTTATTAAACATGCCTATTCTGACCTGGAATTCCAACCATCTGACGACATGAAATCCCAAAAACAACCCGATACTAAGGAAATGGAGTACTACTTGTATTCTGGATCTTTGGCAAAGAAGGAAAGCGGTTTTCAAAGTAGATTCTGCCAGTTGTTTGATGTGCTAAGTGATAAAAAATTAAGACACTTTTTATTGCTTTACCTTATTTAGTATTAAAATATGAACCATCCACTGTCACAAAGATTGGACTAGATGTCCTTACTGGTTCTTTCTAGTTTACTTACAGTGACTTCCCTAAAGCAAGCAAGCAATGGGCTCCCTAGTCAAACTGAAATGAGATTTGCATACAAACAAGTTCAAGGCTTCTGACTCATGAATGATTAAGATGAAGAATACTGTGGAAGAAGTGCAGAAAAATAAATGTGACATTTCACCAGAAGAAAGTAAAACTATGAAACAAGTTTCTGGCCTTACAGTCAACCCAACTGCTTTCTTACAAAAAGCCTGTGATGAAAGAGAGATATCAAAAATATATGTGATGAAATAGCATACCAAGGGTAATGATCCTCTCCTGACTTTCTTGTACAACCTGTCTCAAACTAAAACTACTGTGGGGAACTTGACTTAAAATCTGCATTTCATGTTACCACAGCATAGGTTAAACAAGGAACCAGAGGATGAAGTTCATCAAATGGTACCACTTGTTGCTGACCTTGATTCTGATATTCAATCTGCAGTGACAAGAGAAGCAGAAGTCACTATTGATTTGTTCTGACTGATTTGGAAGTGCAATCACTTTCTGCTTCTCTCATCTTCCACATCACTAATTATCTTGAGAGAGAGCATGATGTACAGACAAGTCTTGTTACAGAGAAAACTGCATGACTGAACATGAGGTGACAGTACAAGAACATGACTACAATACCACAGGAATAGCACAGGAAGGTAATTTTGCCTCTAATAATGCCTCTGAAGGTAAGTCAACAATAAGCATCTCAGGCACAGACTGGTTCTCTTCAGTTCTAAAAAGGAAGAGTAGGATTTGCAACCCTTTCATCACTTTTTCATTCTTTTTACAGAATACACGCTTTGTGAAAATCCTTAATTACATTTGTCTAATCTACAATCTTGGGTAGGAAAAAAAGAGATTACTGAATTTCTCACCATCCTAACCCAGTTCTCAAACACTATGGCAAATACCCTCATCCATGCAGTCTTGTGTAGATTCACTAACTGAAGTTCTAGTCCTGCAACAGGCTTTTACAACAGTGACAAGAGAGCGCCAGCAGAATGCAGAGCAGCAAGGACAGGCTCTAGCAAAATCTAGTGCCAGCAGGAGGTCTAATGGATGGTGTGTTTTAATTATCAAATTAGTTTAGCAGAAGCTCTCCAAAGAAAAAAAATCAGTTCTCTGCAGAAAACAAGGTCAGTGATTCAACACTCAATAAATTTCCTCTTACTCAGTCCTAGTCAGTGCCTTGAAATGAAGTGACAAAGAAAGGTTCATTTCAGCCTCAGTGCCCACATTCCAGATGTATCTAATGCAGTAGTATCATACACCTAGGAGAACAAATAAACTACTCTAGTCCTTGAGTTCAGCTAATATTTTACTTGCCCCATTCCCCCTTTGGTTTTTGTTTGTTTTGTTGTGGTTTTGTTTGTTTGTGTTTGTTTGGTTTTTTTTAAGGTGGAAGGCTCTGAAACTGTGTTTCCACATGCTAGATGAGCCTTAGGCTCTCACACTCATTTATGTTCAAGCTCCTCTTACACATCTTCCCCTTTTACCTTCTGTCGCTGCTGAATGTTGCTCATTGTGTCTGGCTGAAACTCCAGTTTGTCTGTTCGACAAAGTTTCCAGTATAAAATAACAACAATCAGGAGCACCACAGCAACTGGGACTGCCACACCAACAATAATCCATAGGTTGCTATTCTGTGACTCTGAGGTGGACTCCTTCAGCTTCTCCACAGCTGTGAAGTTAAAGGGAAGACAGCAATATTATGTGGTTATGTATTTTAAACCAGGGACACTCAAGGTTATGTATTTTTATATTCTTACAAATGCTAGTTAAGGAATTTATTAGAAATCAGCTGCACATCACAGGAAATGTCATGACACTTCTAAGTTAACATGTCACCCTCAGGAAACACAGAGCAGATGATAGATTGTCCTGCTCTACTGTCTGAAGACTCATGTTTAAAAAACAAATGAAAATACATTTCTTTCACATCATTCTGAAACCTAAAACTAAGCTGACATAGTGAAATGGGCCCCAAAAAGTTACTTGCTACTAACAAAGGTGAGGACTTTCCAACATTATTGCCTGTTTCCTGCTTTAAGCAGCTCACTCTTCATTTATACATTATATATTTTATTACCTTCCCAATCAATAACCACAATCAATTTAACATCAGTAAGACCCTCCTCCCCAAGGTATATAGTTTGCATTTTTTAATACTTTTCCTTCTTTCCTCCCTCCCTCCCTCCTTCCCTTCCTCTATTTCATTGTCAATGTGTGAGATTCTTTAGTCTCGAAGAGAAGTCAGAACTACTAGAAAGTAAATCAAAACTCAGTCATGCTTGTAAAAGATGAACTGGAGGAACTGGCAAAAGTTCAATTTGCTCTATTTTGCATATGATGCTCTACGTGGGACTAAAAACCTCAGCAGTGCAGTCACCAAACTGACACACTTTCTTAAAATGATGTTAGAAAGTTAAAGTATATTTCTATGCAATCTTATTTTTATAAATAATTTTAGTAATATCTGTTCTAATGATGAACCTAGAAAGAGACTAAAGGAACATAATTCTTACATTTTATACATCTGACAGCTCATTTGTGATGCTACATTTTCTGTTACAAAAGTAACTTCTTTTTTGTCTAGTTCCTTCCAATAAGAAGAAATAGTTTAAAAGTATATGATTCTATACCTTTTAAAAGAACTTTCTAATGATGTATCAAATCTAACAAATTTTAATGTAAATTAATATAATAAATATATAAATGTATAATAAATAAACACTATAAACACTTTAAGAAGTTTGTTCTACACTTAATTTCATAATGGGAATTCCTGCAACGTTTTGCATGCCTAACCAATATTACAGCCCAGCACCTGTTAAAACATTAATCAGATGTATATGAGCTACTGGCTTATCTTTAAACCACTTTTTTAATGAGGGACAACATTTAGTAACACATCCAGATGGTGCAATTATTATTCTATTTTCTTCTCTTTCTGCAGAGAATTTTTAAAATCAGACTCATTTGTTCTATTGGCAAAATACTCTGTGGTACAATGTATCTCATGACTCCATATTGCACAGAAAATCAAAGTGGTAATTAAGCATTCCTAACAATGAGGCATTTTGCAGATCATATACATGTCTTTTATCATTTTAAAATACTTTCAAGTTTCTTTCCTAATCATAACATGGATTTTTGTGCAGGTCTTCTTATTCTTTACAACAAATGATTTATAAACCAAGCTTCCTGAATTAACTCATTATATGACCTGTCATATTTATTCTGACGTGTATCTAGTAAAAGATTACATTAACTTTATTAAGGGATTAAATTACTTATATTCTATTGATGTAGAAACAAATAAAAACAAGGACAATCATATTCACTGGAAGAACTTTTTCATTTGATTACACCCTTCAAAATGCCCCGACTAGCACTAATTTATACCTTTCACTCATAGAAATAGCAATTCAGACAAAGAAAAACCTAGAAGATCATCTAGTCCAACCTCCCTGCCAGAGCAGGGTCACCTAGACCAAGTCACCCAGGAACGCATCCAGGCAGGTCTTGAATGTCTCCAGAGAAGGAGACTCCACAACCTCCCTGGGCAGCCCGTTCCAGGCTCTGTCACCCTCACTGGGAAAAAGTTTTTCCTTGTGTTTACCCTAAACCTCTTGTGCTCCAACTTACTCAACTTACTGTTGAACTTCACTGTCATTACTCAGCTAAAGGAAATACCCATTTCACACTGATGTCCTGCCATCCCATAACTGTGGGTTTTGTGCAAGCTCCCAGCAAGATAAAGCAGAAATATTATACTAGCAGACTGAGGTAGAAATGGAAAGAATGTATTTAGTTAGCACAGCATTTTTCTAGCTCAAGCACAAAAGTGAATGCAGAGAAGCTTGCACTTGGAGGATCCTGTTAGAATTCAAGCTCCATGAAATCTTTAGGAAGCAAAGCAATACCATGTGACTTGCTGCAAGACTACCAAAATTTATGTCTTTAGGAGTGTCAGAACGACAGCATCCCAAGAACAAAACACTGCAAGACTGTGCAGTGCCAGAATCTCCAAAGCTAATGTGACCCTTCCCATTTCACTTTGCTGGCATGAGTGTGGATTTTACAGGGCTTACGTTGTGCAACGGTGCCCTCGATGCGGTACCCGAGGATGATGGCAGCCCGCTGGATATCAACTCTGTTCATCAGGTCTGAGCACTTCAGAGCACTCAGTCTCTCTCCGCCTTGGTCCTCCACAAAATATATCAGCTCCACTGGGTTATCAACACCAACTAACCGTGACACGTTCACAATCTGAAAAGAAATTGGAAAGCTTTTACATTTTAAGTTATATTTATGTGGGCATCCCATACATTTGGACTTACAGTTCTTATCCTCTCTTCTCCTTCCCTTCACAGGGTTTGGACCTTAGGAACACTTTTCTCAAAAGAAACATTAGGAACAGCTTTGCCAAGACAGTATCAGTATCTGTCCTAATTGTCACTGCGTACACCCCCAGTGCATACAAAATATTCCACCTTGTACTATGATGCAGAAATACAATTGCTGTTAAAAAAAATCCCTCTACCCGTGACACCAAAATATATATTGTACTAACCATGTAACTGCTGTGATACTGGTACAGATCAGAAATTGTCAATATCCAGATAAGTCTTGTGGAAAGATGCGAGCTTTTGTGTGTGTTTCAATACAATATGCTTCAGAACACCATATGCAGCAAAAGTAACATAAGCTCTTCTCAGATGAGAGAACTAAGTCAACACTGGTCAACCATAGATATACAGAGCTAATATTCAGTAACAATAACTTTCTTCTAAACTAAAATTCTGGATATTTGCACCCAATACTTATAAAAAAGATTCTGAGTGGAAGCCTTCCAGGGGAAGGCAACATTATTGGAATAACATATCACTGTCTGATTATACAAACACTACTCAAGTGCTCCAGGATCCTGGGAAGTTTACAGAAATATCCATTTTCTTACAGAAAGGAAAATTTCTAGGGAAGCAATCCCTTGTACAATACATTTCTATGGCAAAGCTGAAGTTTTCATTCTTTTTTCTCTCTGTTTCATGACAATGTACAGATCCAGTATTGATGTAAGAGAGCTGCTTTCATTCTAAAAGTGCCAACACCATGCCACCATGGAAGCCTCTATTGCCTTTACCATTTGTCAGGAGCTACTGAAGTGTGATTGCACTTTCCCCTTCTCTAAATGTCTACTTTGTCTTTGTTTTGTTATGAATAACACACACCTGCTTGTTCCGCTTTTTCCAAATGTTAAGCAGCTATACAGGCAAATATTCTGCTAGCTTCAAAAAGAACTGTTTGCTCTTCCTCAACTAAAGCACTTTCAGAGTCACCTTCATCCTCCAAACAGCTCCCCTGGCATCCACCTTTCTACAGGAAGGAATGCATTTGACACTGTGGGAAGCAATTTTTCCTACCTACTTCTGAAGATGTTAATAATCAAAAGAATGCATGCTATGAGGAAGCCCTGTAGATAGTCTCTAACCACCAAACATCTACGCTGCATATAAGAAACACATAACAATTTTGAATTCCTGTAAAATTAAATCTTATATATAATAACTCTCCCCAGTTTAACCATTTACATGTAACAGTGAGCTCAACCAAGAAATAGGCCAAACAAATAGCAGGAGGTATTCTATCATGTAAAACAGAGTTTGAAGAGCTCTGGAAGGAATTGACACAAACAGAGCAATGTATTTTGCTTCCTTCAGAATTATCCTTTACTCTGAAGTACATATTTAATAAATGAGATTCTCAAACACTGCCCATAGACTTAAAATAAAGCAAATAAAAATGTTTTCATGTCTGAGGCTCACAAAAGCAAAGCTTTATATTGTTTATTTTCTAGTTTCCAACAAAGCAATCATTTTTAAGGAAAGCAGTGCAGTGTTCTAGATGAACAGGAATGATGTTCTGGTCTTTGGGGCATTAACTGAACACGTCCTAAAAAAATCATTTCCCGGGAGCAGTAACAGCGAGGTATATAATAAAAAAAAGGGAAAAACGAGAAAGCACGATTGTAAACATGAAACTCTTCTAGGCTGAATCAGCTGAAAGCAAAGAATAATGCTCATTGTCAGTCACATTTGATGTAAGAAACAGAAGACCTCCAAATAGAGCAGAAAAATGTGCAAGTTTCTAAAACACAGCAAGATCTGCTAACAGGACCCATAAACCAATGCTCCTTCTCATCCTGCAAAGGAGCTGAAAGGCCACGGGGGACTGAAAGTCAATAGGTTCTTAATTTAATGAAACCACTCTGTGTANACTGAAGTGTGATTGCACTTTCCCCTTCTCTAAATGTCTACTTTGTCTTTGTTTTGTTATGAATAACACACACCTGCTTGTTCCGCTTTTTCCAAATGTTAAGCAGCTATACAGGCAAATATTCTGCTAGCTTCAAAAAGAACTGTTTGCTCTTCCTCAACTAAAGCACTTTCAGAGTCACCTTCATCCTCCAAACAGCTCCCCTGGCATCCACCTTTCTACAGGAAGGAATGCATTTGACACTGTGGGAAGCAATTTTTCCTACCTACTTCTGAAGATGTTAATAATCAAAAGAATGCATGCTATGAGGAAGCCCTGTAGATAGTCTCTAACCACCAAACATCTACGCTGCATATAAGAAACACATAACAATTTTGAATTCCTGTAAAATTAAATCTTATATATAATAACTCTCCCCAGTTTAACCATTTACATGTAACAGTGAGCTCAACCAAGAAATAGGCCAAACAAATAGCAGGAGGTATTCTATCATGTAAAACAGAGTTTGAAGAGCTCTGGAAGGAATTGACACAAACAGAGCAATGTATTTTGCTTCCTTCAGAATTATCCTTTACTCTGAAGTACATATTTAATAAATGAGATTCTCAAACACTGCCCATAGACTTAAAATAAAGCAAATAAAAATGTTTTCATGTCTGAGGCTCACAAAAGCAAAGCTTTATATTGTTTATTTTCTAGTTTCCAACAAAGCAATCATTTTTAAGGAAAGCAGTGCAGTGTTCTAGATGAACAGGAATGATGTTCTGGTCTTTGGGGCATTAACTGAACACGTCCTAAAAAAATCATTTCCCGGGAGCAGTAACAGCGAGGTATATAATAAAAAAAAGGGAAAAACGAGAAAGCACGATTGTAAACATGAAACTCTTCTAGGCTGAATCAGCTGAAAGCAAAGAATAATGCTCATTGTCAGTCACATTTGATGTAAGAAACAGAAGACCTCCAAATAGAGCAGAAAAATGTGCAAGTTTCTAAAACACAGCAAGATCTGCTAACAGGACCCATAAACCAATGCTCCTTCTCATCCTGCAAAGGAGCTGAAAGGCCACGGGGGACTGAAAGTCAATAGGTTCTTAATTTAATGAAACCACTCTGTGTATAGAAAAGCTATAGAATCAGAGAAATTTAGAAGATTCATAAACTGGATTGTCAGACATTTTACAGCACTGTAGAATATCCAAGATGTACTGTAATTATACGTGTATTAGACCCATGGGGAAATGGTCAGAAGCTGGCTGAATGGGTTAAAAAAGGAACTTCTCCACAGCTGCCTTTAGAATGGGCACAGGGGAAGGAGGACAGATTCCAGTGCAAGTTACCACAAACAAAACAATACCATTTTTAATGCAGAATTAAAACCAACAGTACATGGCTCCATGTGCTGAGGAATCCGGAATGGGTGAAAAGCGTCAGTGCCAAGACAGGAAGAAATAGCTGGAATTATTTCAGCACAGTACAGAGTACATGGGAATGAACATGAAAAAATTCCATGGAGGTTGGAGGTGCTGCCTTGGTGTTGAACTAAGCCCACTATTTTATGATAAGATTTATCTAAAATAATTCATTCTGAATACACAGCAGTATATGACTGCCTACACCATACTGAGGGAAGCTGCAGACAAAATTTCAAAGCCAAGGAGAGATGATTATGGATTTCTGTTCTGAGAAAGCTATTACTGAGCAGGGTACTCTTGAGGTGACTACGAGACAACTAGACTTAAAAATAAATACAGCAACTGTGACAATATTGATATATCAGCAACACAGAAAACGGCACATTGGATCTGAACTGGTTTTCAGTCTGTTTATAAAATTGAGGTACATAGCCACCATGATAATATTTTACACAGTTTCTGTATACCAAGTTTTTTGCTGTTTTTGTTCCAAATAATATTCTGTGCAGCTTCAGATTGATTTTGTCTCATTTTACACAAGCGTCTCTATACTTGAGTGCTGTAAAAGCAAGCAGAGGCAGAAATTATATTTTCCAGAATTCTAGCAAACCATTCTGTGTGTAAGGAAGCATTTAAGCATTTTACTTTTTACTTTGTTAGTGAGGGAGGGGATATGAGAATTCCAACACATGGGAGGCAGAAAAATGAAGAAAAAAAAACTAAAAAAAACCTTTCTGTGTGCATAAATGCCACCATATTTGTTGATACTAGATGTGCATTTAAACTCTACAGAGTAAAGGCTTAACTGTGTTCAGGTGTCAGTAAATTTAATTTAAAAAGTGTTTTCCAGAGAACATCAAAGGTCAGGGAACAGAGTTCCCTTGGTAACCAAACCTAGTTCATCACTTAGAGCAGGGAAATACAGGTAGTGGGCAAGCTCGAAAGGTGTTTGTAGAATGTCAGTCAGGCAGGGGGATGTTGCAGTCAGGAACTCTGTCAGGAGTAAAGAATCCCTGAGTTGAACTGGTTCAGGGTTTCAAAACATGAGCATTACTTAGAAACAAGTAAACACACAATGTCCAAAATGAAATGTGAGGAATATTTTCCTTTTTTTCACTAGAGAAAAAAAATAAATCTGCTTTCTGCCTTATTAGATATAGAACTTTAGTGTCAAGGCAATTAAATCCAACTGTAATGTGGTCCAAATGGTTCAGTAGACAATGCAACATGAAGCATATGTAAAATGGGCATCACACATAACTTGCTCCGGTCCAAGGAAGCTCTCCTAGGAAGCTGTCAGGATGGGAAATGGTGGTCTCTCTTGTGGGCAGTTGTCTTCTTCCTCAAGTGCTGGGGCTTGGGCTGGGCAGCACTTGCTGTCATAGCACCAAACACCTGCTGTGGCAGACCCTCCTCACACTGAGCTGAGCAGACTGGTAAATGAACTGACAGGGTCAGGGCACTGAAGGCAACACAAAGGCAATTTCCCCTGCTTGCTTGTAGAGGCTTGGCCAGCCCAGAAACTGGCTTGCCAAAGCAGAGTTTGGAATAGGCTATAGACAACCTAAGGGTTTTTTTATATATTAAAAATATATACAACTTTCTCTATGAAACGTTACTTATGAGCATCACAGAAAAAAACAGTGGCTTCAGAGTTGGGTTTTTTTTTTTATATAATGGTTATACGAGGTTTTTTTTTCTTTCATGGAATGCCTGCCACCAGTTAAGAGCACAGATAGTCAAACTGAGAGGAAAGCACACTTATGTGGGCACCCTAGGTATTCCAAACCTCTTATTCAAAGTGTATAGATTTAATGAGTACTTTTAAAATTTCTTAGAAACTAACACATGCCTTAAGAAATGAAATCTAAACCTCAGAAGACATTGTTTCTATTTTCTCACTGTGTGGAAGAAAACTAATATGCCTGCAGTAACATTCACAAATAATTGCTTCACCTTCTGACCCACAGTCCTGATTTTCCATGGAGCTTTGAAATGTCATGGTTCAATACACTATGAATATCTTTTACCTCAGGAAAATCTCCAGTCTATAGGGGCTCAATACAAGTGAAATGTGTGTCCAGTCTTTTGTGGATATATGCACGTCCTGCTCATAAAAGTATCCAACACTTTGGTTTTGCTGGCAGCTTCTGTTCTTATTTTCACTTCATTTGGCCTACTATCAGAGCATTCACTGCTTTGTGTGCAAGAAATATATTTGAGAAAATCTGAATATAAAGTGCAAAGAACATTAATAACCTTCCCTAAAGACACTAAAAGATGCATATATGCATTGCACCTCAAACTTAACTTACAAATTTGGCTCTGAGGAATACAATTAATAGCAGTAAAATGAAAAGGTTTATTGGACCTGATCCTTAACTGACAGGGGATCATCCATGAAAGAAATCATCCTCCACTCAGGATCCCACTACCAGGTGCATTACTATCACTCCCTCTGCAAACAACAGCCTCTAAGGCTGCCTCGCCTACCACACACGTGACATCCTGTCAAGGTGAGCTACCAAGAAGCTAAAGCACCCCATGGTATCCTACCATTCTCCTGCAAGAAAAAAATAGTAAAACATATCACAGACACATAGCAGCAAAGTAGCTCCTTCAGCCTTCCTCCTTCCACATCTCCTTTACTGCAGTGTTCGTCTTATCCAACAGCTTGAGCTGTGAGCACCTGGAGAAGCCTTGTGTTACATGGTTGCTATGATGTGTTGACTGAAACTAAGAGAATCCTCCACTCCCCAAAGACAACAGTTTGCAGATTCCTTACACTACATAAGGGACGAGCAGCACTGCTGATTGGAACATGAGCTGCAAACCTCATATTATGTCCCAGTAAGTAAGAAAAAGTGATAAAAACCCCCACTGTATTTTCACTTTCTGAAATACTATTCTTTCACAAGAACGGACCTGCTTGTAATTTTTGTGTGCAAAAACAAATTACCTCAGCTTTATTATGTAAAATAATAAAACTGTAATCTACTCATGTACATTTTATAGGCTGTGGTATCTTTCCTAGCAACATAAGAAATATTTGTTTAATTTATTTGTAAAGAGAGGACTGAAGAACAAAGTGCAGTAAGAGGTGTTGGGAATAGAAGATCTGAAGCAGACATCTATTTAAAGCTACTCAAAGCTACACAAAATAAAAATGAAATAAAATATTTCTGAAACAGATGTTTATGAGACAGGAAAACATGTGGAAAATTAAGTGGTTGCAAAATCTGTAGGATTAAATTAAAGATAATAGGTCTGAACTACTAAAAGGGCACCTGTGACGTAAACCAATTGTCAATTAGCTGGTAAAAGTAATTTTTGAATATTTAAGACATTAAAAAAATATTTTGGCTTTCAGACTGTTGAACTGACAAGAAAGAAAAAGTGAGAATTTAAAACTTAAAATGAAATATTCAAGTCTTCCTGGAAATTATGTGAATAAGTCCACCTGGGCAAAACTAAAGCAGCAAAGCAGGACTGGAATCCATAGAGCAGAAGCTGCCATGCATGCAAGCTTTGCCATGATTAATCATTCTGACATGAAAGCCATTCCTGCAAACAAGAGTATTGTGACAAACAGGCAGTTAAGGGGTAGAATATACTACTCTACTGATGCATCAAGCTGCACATGATTCTGTTTCATATTTCTACAGCACCATCAAAACACCACAGAAAGCCGTGATGCAGCTGTTCTAGCAGAGTACTTCTTTGACTCAGATGACTGTCCTGTCTCCTTTTGCTATACACCCTCATGTAAGTCACACAAGATAGCATGATTAAAAATAGGATGTTGGTAAAACAACTGTCAATATTGCTTTAAGAAGTCACCAGAATGTTTTAGTAGCCACTCAAATTACTCAGTTGTTTCCATTTGTTATTTTACTTAAAAGACATAAGGTATGCAAAAGAATTCTATTTTAGGTGCAAAACACCAGCATCATCAACTAGCTAAATGTGACACATGATTTTGAGTTCAGTTTCTCAACTCAAAACCTAGACAATATTAACTTATTCAGTAATTCATTAGTCATCTTTTCTTGCTCTGACTTTGAGCTCTTAATACCTGCACAACGTTGCTGCCTGCGAAACTGGCTCGTCTCCATATCCGCCCTCTGACCAAAGCCTCGTTCAGCAGATGAGCTAGTTTCCGTTCCATCTCAGCCTGGAACACTTCCTCCTGAACTCGCTGGTCGGCGACACCCAAGAGAACTACATTGCAGAGAAAGTAACCCAAGAACACTAATTAGTACAACTTGTCAGTGTCTTTTCTGCAACTTCAATTACAAGCTTTGATTCACCCTGTGACGGCTCAAGGACAATTCAAGAACAGTTGTCTTCATATGGGAACACTGCCCAGTCCAGAGGTTACATGTTGGAAAGGAAGGCACTGGGTGGGAAAAGGTTAAAAAAGAATAAGAAAGAAAGAAAAAAAAAAAAAGTAGGACAGAGGCATTTTTGGAATCTCAATGAGGTTAGACGGGCCCAAGATATTGTAAAAACACTTTCAATTCTAGGAAACCAAGAACATTCAATGAATTGTTTAAAAACAAATGAGAAAATTCAGTCTAAATAATCTTCTGCAACTACTCTCAGTCAAGATGTTCAGGAGTGATATAGAGGTGGATACTGGTAGGGCAAGTGTTCAGAATAAAGGAGAAAAGGTAGAACAGCAGAAAATGAATGAAGTTCTGTGTTCCAAGTACACCTTCCTTAGGTAAGATAAACAATTATACCAATCATTAACACATGAACACTGGTTAGTAGCCCATTCCATTTCAGTTCCCAACCCCAGGTCACTGGGGCAGCTAAAGCTGAGAAGAAACCCTGAGGAACAATATATAGGAAACATGAAAAAAGTGGGGAAATATATTTATTTCAAATGAAAGTATCAAAATAACTTTTTCCATTAAAAAATCTTCACTGCAGATGTTAGAAAAAAGCTAACATTTTCATGGTTTCACAGAGATAAAGAGCTTCTACACTCTAAATTCAATCAAAGACCAAGTATCTCAGAATTAAATAGAAAAATAAACAGACGGTGGCCGTAGGCTATCTCACACAGCAAGTAGAGGACTGTTCTTAGCTGTGTATTAAATTTCAGTATCAATGAATTATGCTTAATAGCAAGAACTGTATTCTACAACTGAGGGACAGCTACAAAGAACACTGCATACCCTAATGCTTTGTGACTATTGGGATAAATGCACACATATCTTGGTAATCTGATATTAAGAAACTTTATGTGCATAAATTCTGTCATTTTCCCATGTCATGATTCATTATCCTTACAAAACAACATATATAGTGACCCAGTCAAAGTCTACTAGCTCTTCCTGGGCTTCCTGCAAGAACTGGGATTACAGAATATTCCTCTATAGATAAAAAAAAAAGTGCAGCAAATAGCTTTCAAAATCTTACAGTCACAAAGTTTAGAAAAACCTAAAGGAACATGATTTCTGACATGGAAGAACCCTCTTCCTAAGGGAACTTCCAGCAACCATGATCAAAGCAAACCTAAGGCTGAGCAAGATAGGGTGTGACCAGAACAGCCAACATAAATCTCTAAGGAAGGATTACATTTGATATGGGATGCACTGATAGATGTAGCCTCTCTCATGTTAGTGAACACAATCTGAAATTCTTCATTTTTCTTTCCTCAAAGAGCATGGAATTCAGAAATTAATTTGCAACTTCTTTTCCTGATTAAAAAGTCAACTAGGTCACTGGTGACAAAAGAGTGATATGTGAAAAAGAGAGTTAAGTCTATAAAACTGGTGAAACTACAGCTGGTAAAGTTGTGAGAAGACAAAAGTGTGGCACCTGCACCCCAACAGCAAGTTTGTTACGTACAGCCTGGTCACTGTTCAGGATTTCTGCTTAAAAGAAGCAGGTAGGATCTACATTGTGAAGACAATGTCAACAGCCTTGGAATATCTAAATGTGACAGCTCAACCTCATCTGTGAATTACAGAATGAAACATCCAGAAGACTTGGGTGGGCGGGACCTGCTGTGAATGAATCAGATCAATGTAGTTTCATGTACTTGGAATGTATCAATTCCCATTCTGCTTTATTCCTGGGTTGTTTTGGTAGAAACTGCCATACAAAAAAAAAATCTTAATTTGAAATAAAATAAAAACCTAGAAATCAATGTGGTATATTGAACACATGCAGTGTAGACACTTTATGGCTGACAGCATAATATTTTCACGAAGAATGAACTTCTTTACAGACTGAAACTAGTTTGTGTGCATTACCAAGTAATTGCAGTAGCTCATTCTAAACCTGGGAATTACATTTCCCAGATATTCCAGGTCACTACGCCTTTGGTTTTAGAATGTATTCAGCTCAGGCACATTATTATCTCATAAAAATGCAGCGCCCCTAAGCTATCGATATTTATGTAGACTAGTTATCTTGCTAACAAAAATAATTGCACTCTTACTCACAAGAGAGTGCACGTACCTGTTCTCACCCAGGAAGATTTCATCAACTGAGACACATTCAGCTTAGGATAATGAAAGGCTGAGGGAAAAACAGAATGGAGGAAAGACATCAGTAAGAACAGCATTCTCAACAACATACATAAAAAAAAGAAGCCACTTCATAATTTATACTGTCAGTAAGCATCTTATTTACACAGATGTATTACTAGTCCTGAGGCTATGAAGATACAACAGTAAGGAAAATGCTCCAAACATACACTCCCCAGTTCAGCTCTGAACAAAAAGAAGCTAACTGAAGCAGTCAGATTTATTACCTGAAAGATTTCAAGCTGCTGTACCAAGGTCATTGCTCCTAGAAACATAAAAGCTCACTGTCTGAATTGTGACTCTGACTGAGCTAGCTGCAGGATCAGACTTTTGCTCAGAAGGGCAATGAGGCAACTCATGAGTGTCTCAGAATGAAAACATGACCTTCTGTGAGGCAGAAACACTAAATGTAAAGCAGAAAACTAAATATATCTGTTTTCCAGACTCGTCCAGGGGAAAGCATTTCATAAATGCCATCTTGATAATTTTTTTATCTTAATTTGTTTTACAAAAAAAATCACAAAGAGAGAAATCTGCCCCTGCAAAGTAAATAAAAGTTTAGTTCTAATGACTTCAGTAAGGATAAGATTTTTCCCAAAGTTTCCACTGGAGAGCAGTAAAGACATGTTAGGAAATATGTGAAGATGGGGGCTGGGCCAAGTTTCCTCATGGGAAGTCTTAAGTTTCACTTTGGCAATAAGGAAAAGGAATGATCTTTCTCAAAATATTTTATCCAGATGCAGTTTGCTAAGGATTATACAAAGGTTAATTTTTAAATCATTTCATGACAGAAAGAATGCAGGACATTATAATCAAATGACCTGGTCCATGATAGATCACTTTAGTCTTCAGTTGTAGATTAATTTGCCACTATTGAATATTTCACAGAAACAGAAAATTACCATTTTACTAATTTAATGATGCAACAATTTGTAGAGTAGCTGAAAGTTAAGAGTACACTGGTAGTCAGTGAGTCAGTGTACCTTAGAACTGATTCTTTTGCTCTTGACTTAACAAAAAATACGTAAGTTTAAGGGGCAAAGGAATCCCTGGTTATCTTGTACCTTTTATTTACATAGATTTATAAATCGTCCTATGTAAAATAAATGAAAATTTGGTTATCTCATCTTTATTTTAATAATAGCACCACTAGCTTCAAAAGAACAACCTGGCTTCCATACACTGACCAGGACGCATTGAGTTTCCAAAAGTCTCAGACACACAAAAAGCACCTCACAGTCTCTTTAAACAAACACATTTATTTTTGGCATCCTTCTACATTATTCTTCTGATTGTAGTTTAATTGGAGTTCCATTTACTCTGGTCGTGCAACTGTTTACTTCCATTTAGAAATACAACCTGAACAAAAAAATCATAAACTCAACAGCATGTGCTGTTTCTCCAAAGCATGGGAAGAGCAAGATAAGAAAATAAAAAATGTTCCAATGACCATCAATCTTTGAACCGCTTAGCAGTTGTGAGATTTTTCCTCTTTTAAACCAATAATGTGTTTTGCCTGAATACTTAATGTGCTCTTCAACTTTTTCTCATTAGTAGTTGAAAATTATTTAATTCATGCAAATTGCTGGATGACTATTCATTTTAACTTTTCATGGAATTAATTAAATTTAAAAATAAAACAACTTGAGCAGGAAATCTTGCAACTGAAAAGGGTGATTTGCCATGATCACTGGCAACTCAGGCTGGGTTCTAACACCTGACAAATAATGCATGAAATTATGGACGCTTCTACAACTGAGGCCATGCTCAGAAGTCAGAAAATCCAGGCTCCAACAGGTCTCCAACAGGTTTCAAGTATCTCACCAACACACCTATGGCCAGATCTTGCGTTCAGCTGGAGTTTTAGCACTGCAGTGAGATCTTATTTGCAAGATTCCTAATGCACCCAGGAACTAAGGATTAAAACCAGCACTAACAGATGATTATTCTGATGGGGGAACTGGATAGATCAAATGCAATCATTAGTTAGATGGCAGCTGGTCTGCTAAGGACTATAGACGCATTCAAGAAGTAGATGGTAGATCACTAGAAGGTTCTAACATGCAGCCTTGAAGCACAACAATAGCATTGATATGATGCTGACTGAAAAGACAAAGGGTCACCTAGTCATTCTTGAACATCCTGACAGCAGTTTTGAAGTACAACACTTGGGCAACATAGCCTTAATCAGATGCTCCAACAAGGATCTCTCTGACCCTCTCATATAGAGATGTATGGGACCATGCAGCATAGAACTGCCACCATTTTGATTGTTCTTATTTCCAATAAATGGAGAGACATCAATAGAGAGCGTGGAGGGAATCCAATATATAGAATGAGANTGCTCCAAACATACACTCCCCAGTTCAGCTCTGAACAAAAAGAAGCTAACTGAAGCAGTCAGATTTATTACCTGAAAGATTTCAAGCTGCTGTACCAAGGTCATTGCTCCTAGAAACATAAAAGCTCACTGTCTGAATTGTGACTCTGACTGAGCTAGCTGCAGGATCAGACTTTTGCTCAGAAGGGCAATGAGGCAACTCATGAGTGTCTCAGAATGAAAACATGACCTTCTGTGAGGCAGAAACACTAAATGTAAAGCAGAAAACTAAATATATCTGTTTTCCAGACTCGTCCAGGGGAAAGCATTTCAAAAAGTCATAGAATTCTGGATCATAGAATGGTTTGGGTTGGAAGGGACCTTAAGGTTCATCTAGTTCCAACTCCACTGCCATGGACAGGGACACCTCCCACCAGACCAGGTTGCTCAAGGCCTTTAGCAAATCTTAGAGAGAAATGTTAAAACTCCTTGAAGCAGATTTACAGCCATTCCTTTCTAATTGTCTCAAAACAGGAGCTTCATCACAGAAGCCCCTGCCCAGCACAAGAAATCAGCCTGAGAGGTTGGCAGGGCTCTGTCCCTCAAGAGAAGGGAGGATGGAGAATCCTCATTGCACATGGCTAGGAGAGGAGAAGCAGGTTGGTGACAGCTTGCCAGTCACACACATACTCTTGATCTCCTTGAAAAGGAAACAAAACTCAGTGGGAAAGCAAAGAACACTCCTAGGCCAGGAGTATCAAGTCTGAGAGCAGATACTGCAGAGAGTGCAGTTCCCTTTCTGCCTTTATTTATAGACTTAATTAGAAGACTAGTTTGAGCATTCAAGAGGAGCAACATTTTATTGCTCTTCTAGTTGCTTATAATGAGTTGCCATTCTTTTGTCTTTATCCCCCAGCCCTGGATTTCTGGGAAGGAAGGGTATCCATTAGCTTTTGCAGCCTGAATTTTGAATATCCATTAGCTCACAGAACAGGTCCCAACGCACAACATCCCACAAGCAGAAGGAAATCACATCTGTTCAGTCTGCTGCTCTCACCCCTTGAAGTAAGCTGGAGAAGAATAATACTCTGCTATGAAATCACTAGTGAATTCAAGACCAAAAAAAAAGCTCAGTGTAGCCTGAACACATAACTTGGAGGATAAGAATGCAAGAGCAGACAGATGTGCAAGAATCTACAGCAGAATGTAAACTACCAACAGGAAAGTCACACCTGTGTTGGGGGGACCTGGATGGCTGTGAACAGTCAGAACGTTGTTCCTTTGGGCAGCTAAACAGTCTCCATCTAGAAAGAAGAAACAATTATTACTTTTGGTTTTGTTGTGGCTAAACATTATGGTTTAGACAAAGGGAATTAATTTTCTTCTCTTACCATGTTAAAGGGATAAAGGAAATAACTGCAATTCCCACCAAATGAAAGTATTTTAATAAGCTAATTACCTAATTAAATAATTACATTATTTGTCTCCCTGCATTCCTACAACTGCTAATATAGTGTCTTAAATATAATATAATCACTAATATAGTGTCTTAAATTCAGAGTTACTAGCAGCCATTAAGTGCATGCTACCCCACTCCCAAGTCCACATCAAATTAATCTTTACAAAAGACACCTCTAATTATCCAACCTTGTTATTTCAGTCAAATGTCTTAATATGCCTTGGGGGTATTTCACAAACTAAGGAGATATAAAATGTCTACTCAAAGTATGAAGATTCTGAAAACTTTGTGTATTTTCCAGCACAAGCCCTAAGGCTATGGATTTTGTAAATACAAAATACAGTCTGAGTTTGGGGTTTTACATTTTGACATGTTGAAGAATCTGCATTTNATTTTGATTGTTCTTATTTCCAATAAATGGAGAGACATCAATAGAGAGCGTGGAGGGAATCCAATATATAGAATGAGAAATCATCAACTGCAAAATAAGATTCCATGGGGCGTGGACAATAGTAGTAACCCACTACTATCTGTTAGAACTCCTATCTGAAATCCCTTTAGAAGACTGCCAAGTATTTTTGCAGTCTTTATAGACTCTATCACAGGATTTTATACTATCCTATTGGCCTTGCAGCTTATCCAAGAGATCTAAGACAGATGCCACTCAAAGTACTACTTATGGCACTGAAAAAAAATTACAAGCTCCAAGGCAACTCTTTCTATTTGAAGTTGTAATAAAACCAAAGGGATGTATTTGAGGTAAATTCACGAAGTTTATTATTCCTAATCTAATCAAAAGGTAGCTCTTGNTTTCATAAATGCCATCTTGATAATTTTTTTATCTTAATTTGTTTTACAAAAAAAATCACAAAGAGAGAAATCTGCCCCTGCAAAGTAAATAAAAGTTTAGTTCTAATGACTTCAGTAAGGATAAGATTTTTCCCAAAGTTTCCACTGGAGAGCAGTAAAGACATGTTAGGAAATATGTGAAGATGGGGGCTGGGCCAAGTTTCCTCATGGGAAGTCTTAAGTTTCACTTTGGCAATAAGGAAAAGGAATGATCTTTCTCAAAATATTTTATCCAGATGCAGTTTGCTAAGGATTATACAAAGGTTAATTTTTAAATCATTTCATGACAGAAAGAATGCAGGACATTATAATCAAATGACCTGGTCCATGATAGATCACTTTAGTCTTCAGTTGTAGATTAATTTGCCACTATTGAATATTTCACAGAAACAGAAAATTACCATGAGG
>VYZU01078495.1:11239-46016 GCA_013401355.1 Ceyx cyanopectus
AAATAAATAAATAAATACATTAATAAATTAATTAAATATAAACCGTAAGCAGAAAAAAATAGATGCTGCCGCTTTTCCAGACAAAATTTTCTTCGGTATCTAAAGGGAATTAGCTTGCTTCATCTAGCTTAAAGTTTAATTACTCATTTTCTGGGACTTCTCCTGATCCGAAATGCAATGCCTCCCAGGCAACCCCAAGCACCCATGTACTATAATAGCCCTGTCAACCAGATCCAGCCGTCAGCTGGAGCTGTGAGGAAAAATGTCGTGCAGCAGTGTCTATGCTCAGGTCGGAGAGCTGCAGAAAAGCCATCGAGAGCCTAAGTGCAAAAAGGTGAGGGGATGCCTGGGCTAATTACTGAACAAGAGATCTGAACAGGCAAGAAGAAATAAAGGAGCCCATTCTCTGCTCTCCTGGGACACAGGCAGACCCATGATCAGTATGACACCAGTAATCTGTACCAAACTTCTTCCAGATTATTATGCAGCATGAAGGGGGCAAAGGAGATTCAGACCAACAGTTCTCTGCAAAGATGGCACCTGAAATGCTATTTTAAGAGGGGTGAAACAGGACAATGAACTCACTGCAAGTCAGTTTGCTGCTGTAGACTTCACTAATCACACTTCCCGTAAAGGACAGCCAAAAAACAAGCTGAATCCCTTCAGCAGAGTATTAATCCACCTGCTACACTACCTCCTGGAGTCCTAGCACCTTTTGTCAGCAGTACTTCAGTTCTCCAGTGGCAGAAAGGTTTTTAATTCATTAGTCAACTTTATTATTAAAACTTCATCTGAGGAGTTAATCTTTTGAGAATTGAGGTCACAGCCATATGCAAGTATTTATCTTCAGTTTTATACTAAGTGGTATTTCTGGATAACTAAATATTTCCTGGCTAACTAAGAATGTAGAAAAACAGAACAAGAGTAGAGTGAATTGGTTTTACGTCACCATTCATCTAGCCACGGGTCAATTTTCTTTGTTTAGTTTGTGGTAAAGCAATCCTCATCTTCCTTGTGTTTTCACTTGGGGATTCTTCACACACAGTAAATATTACAAATCAAAAAAACTCAATCCTTTCTTTGAGTAGTGAAAACAAGGCTCTTCATGCCTACTTTACAAGGATTTAAATAGGACAGCACAAGGTGAAGAAAAGAGTTGTGCAAAAACTTGCTGACTGCATTTTGACCTAATTGTCTGAATTCCTGATTTTGAAGGGACTACACCACTGTTTAAACTCCCAGAAGCACAGATACCAAACTTCAGAAAACAAACCTCATAAAACGTTAAATGCTTCAGACTGCACAAGATTAAGAAGTGGGATTTTAGTATAAATCCTTCTTATGTTCAAGATCACTAATGCCAGCAGAGGGTTTGCTCTTAGAATTAAAAAAGGCAAAATTACTGGGCAAATACAGTATAGCAAAATCATTTTTAATTATTACTTATGAAGAGCAGGCTTCTGATGAGCAGCTTTCCTTCTTGCCTGCCAGCTCAAAGGAACAGATCAGTTTGAAAAGCAGGAAAAAAAACATCTGACACTTTTCTTCTTACACACTTTGTCAATGCCAAGACCTTTTGTACCTACACAAATACATATATTTTTATTATTTTTTTTACCAAAAGTGCAACTAACCCAGTCATGAAGCTCAAAGAACAAGAAAGAAATAAGAAAGAGCAAAGTCTGTATAAGACCCAGAGCATGACCCCTCTCTCTGGACACCTGCTGAACTGAAAAATTTGTCCTCTCAGAGACAATGGGCACTAGGACAGCTGGAAAACAGGACATGGCAAAGCTATAACCATTTTTTAAAAATTTCTCTCTTTCCAGATTATTTTTTTTAATTCAATATATCCCCAGGAACATCCTCTCTGGTGGAGAACCACTTGCTAATCTGGGCTTCAAATGAAGGGGTTGAGCCCACATCCCATTTATGGTTGATTTATGCCCCTTTCCTGTAGCCTTCAAATGTAGGAACCTCTTATTGCTGTCTTCACAAGAGAAGCCTCCTTGAAAGGCTTAATTTCTTTCCCAGAAGTCACACAATGTAGGCAGAGCAATGACCACTGTAGAATCAAGTGACATGACTCCTCTCCAAGCCCCTCGTTTACTTTCTCCTCTATCATGTACTACAGTAAGAAATTATCACATTCAGTTCAGTATTGGCCAACCTTGACAATGACAAAGTATAGATTAGTTGAATATACTCTGAATAAAGAAAATAATTCAAATACAGAAAAGTAGACCTACACAGGTGAGGGTTTCATGAAAGCTCACTGAAGTTGATGGAGAGTGTCCCACAGACCTCATTTGGCCCTGGGCTCCAGCTCTAAATAGCTGCATGGGAAAATGAGCCCCTTCATCGTTATTTGAGGTTACATTGTAGGCAGAAGATGCCTCAGTGAGTGGTCCCAAGACAAGTGGCTTATCACCCCAAGATGCCCCCTGCGGGACCAACACAGAGCCAGCCACGTAAGAGGAGGCCCAAAGGGGTTCATAAGCCCAGGCACATTTCCCAGCTGAGGAATAAAAGCGAACCAATGCCATTCTGAAGCCTCTTCTCCTTTTAGCTCTGGCAACTTCAACTGTCACATAAGATTTCAAATGACACTGCTCAAACTATGTGATGTAGAGGTGCAAGTGTGACCTTGAGCGCGCAATATTTCTTTCACACACTGTTGATTGCATCCAACAAACCAACCAACACCCCTCCTCCCTCTCAGCACAGCCACTGTCAGAGCAATCAGACCTGCTCAGGATACTTACAAATAGCTCACTGCTATGGAAGGTGAATCCTATTTGGGTTCATGACAGAAAAACAGTTATAAAGTAATTGCTGAACTTTAGCTTTAAACTCAAAGTGTAGTGTGAAGAAATAAAAGCAATAAATCTAAAAAACCATCATCTTACCAAATACAAACAACCCTTTCAAGTGATTATAAATATCATCAGTGAATGGTGAAGACCATAAATACTTCCCAGGGTTCTGGGACTATCATAATAAACCACAAGAGCAAAATTCATGTGGGATATGATGTCACCATTGCCATGAAGTGTATTGATAGTCCAGTTCCCTGTGTTCCCATATTTATGTTTCTAGAATACATGGTTGCAACTACAAATTTTAATGGAAAAGCAGTTTTATTTAGCAAAGAAATATAACTTGGAAATCGAGGTCCCTTACCCAGAAAGGCCTGGCATTACACCAGCAAAGGTCTTGCTGACAGCATATGAAGCCCTTGACAATTAGCCCTGAAGTACCTAAGTGACCATGTTTGTTATTCTTCTTTTTGGTTCTAAATTTCCCTCTGAACCTTGCAGTGAGCAGGACCCATCAATACCACTCAGTCAATGCCTTTATAGTTTGCTGCAACAGAACAGCACCTCCTTAAGCTTCTTTGCCTCTTTTTTCATAGCTCCCCAGACTCTTTGTTTTGTCCATTTTTTCTCTTTCTTGTGATCATTGTTAAAGTGGTTGATGTTCTGGGCCACCGAGTTCAGTTTTATTTCTATCATGTTTGCAGCATCTGAGACCACTAGCTAGGGGCACTTGAAAACAGAGTCAGGAAACAGGAGACTGCACTGACTTGATTCTGGCTACAATACAAGAGGACTCCCTCTTTGCATTCCAATAGTCAACTTTAGGTACAAAAACTCAGATGCAAGGTGCTTGCCAGTGGAAGATATGGCTACCACCTTGTACACATGGAGCACCCTAAGGTCAACATACTTTGTCTCAGCCTTTTACAATCTCTCCTCTTCAACTACATGTGTCCCCACCACCATGAGAACAATCTTGGATTTTTTAATAATCAATATTTTTATAACTCTCTCCTATATTGCTTCCCTATTCTGCCCACAAGAAATACTTTGCTTTCTCTTATTAAACTAATAAAAAATACTGGACTAGCACAGCCAGAGATTCTATTCTGAACTGCTACATGGAGAGTCCAAAAGCCTGGCTTGCAGCAGAGTAGAGAGCTGGTGCAAATCCTACTGCTCACATACATGCTTTGTGTTTGGCCCTCTTGTCACAAATACTCAGGCCACCACCTTTCATTATTTAGTTGTTACTGCCATACTTAATAGTCCAGCCTGTTCCCTCTATTGGACCGTTATATAAATACAGATTAAATTAATCCACCTTCCATGCCTCTGGTGAAAGCCAACGTGAGGAAGGAGGCTCAATGCATACCATAACATTAAAGAGCAAGAAGACAGAAAGCGATGAGGAAAGCATTTGACTGCTCTATATCAGCAAGGTTTTGCCAGCACCCATGCATTGACAGAGGCATGCAAGCTGGCACAGAGATTGTGTAGTCACAAGGAGGGTTGTTGACAGGACAGCTTTACCATGCCCTGAAGGTCAAAGACTGTAACAGAGCTGGTTTTTCTTAGCTGGCTTTAAAGCCACACTGGCTGAAATGACTCCTCTCTTACTGCATGGCAGTGCCGACAGGAACCACCAGCACATCATCATTAGGGTAAAAGGGGAGAGATTCCTTTTGGAGGACACAAAGATGGTCACCACCTACAAGAGCTGCCTCCTCCAGCTAAGCTTGGTTTTATCAGACATACTTTTGAGAAGTGGTGAATTTTAGTCATACAATCAGAAGAAAGAATTATAGCAGAAATACCACTTTTGAAGCTATTGTTTATAATCTACACCTTCAGCTTCAGATAGAAATCACAGATCCCAGGAAATGCAAATAAATTTATCACCCTTTTGTGGACATGTATTTTGAAGATCTTTAGTATACTGTTTATCAAAAGGAATTGCTTCTAGTTACTTATGTTTTAAGGGATACTCTATCATTTTTTCATAGTTGAGCCCCAGTAAACTCTTACCCAGCATTCTTGCTTCCCTTTCACCACCACAGCCAATCCTACATACTAATTAAAAACTGGTTATGTCAATTAAATTGCACTTTGTTTTCCTAACAAGATTGGTTTGGTTTGGTTTTTTTTCTTTTCTTGCTTGCTACCTACTTCATGAAGCAAGCATGAAGCTGCATGACCTTCAACATCATCAGCTCTACCTTCTGTAGGAGAAGCAGACTGTCTTTTCCCCCTGCCAGTCCACATATGATAAACATCAAATGCAGATCATAACAAGTTGCTGGCAACTGATAGTTTGCTGGTTTCATTTTGTGCCCATTTCCAGCTCTAGGCTCTACTGCAGTAACGAGGAGCAAAGATTCTGATTTCCTCCCTCTCATCTGTAACCTCTGAGCAGTTCATCCCTGATTTGCACTTCCTTGTCCTCACCTTTCTCTTAGTTTATATTCTAAGCGTGGCTGATCTGAGCATTAGAGAGCACATTTGAGGAAATAACCTAAAATGGAGTACAGGATCTTGAGAGAGTAAAACTTTCCAGTTGCTGAGGAAGCATCTGAAATGGTTATTTTCTCAGGTCCATAACTGCAGGGATGAGCACACCAGCTGACCCATAACATCAAACTGGTTTTGAACTCCATAAGGCTAAGGCATTTATCTGCTGTGGGGCTTCCAAGCCCTTCAAAGACTGCCTTTGGCTATACACAGAAGATGTTGCTTTCATCTTCTCCATGGAGCTGCATGGTTGGAATGGCTGTTTGCCCTGATGCACCCTTAATCAAATCCCAAGACAAGGCCCATAAACACATCCAGATCACTCTAAAAAATTTTGTTTGTTTGTTTTAAACAGTCCAATTCTGACATCTGATTCTACTGTAGTCCTTGGACTTGACTTCCATGGCTTGACACATTCTGTGAACATCTCCAGGGCCAAGCAAGTTAAATAAAAAGAAGTAAATTTATTTCTTAATAGTTCCAGAGCAATGAATCCAATTATTAACACAAAATATGCTTTCATGTGGCAAACAGAACTGATGGTACATATTGCTGTTAGAATCTTGCACCCACAGATTACAAGATTTTTATAGCATCGTAACTGCAAATTAGTTTTTTTTCCTGTGCTTCTGATCAGTTAGTTGAATTGAACATCTATTATAGCAGCCTATTATGACTGTATCATTTGTTTTAACAGCTTCAGTGTCCTTGTCTAAAGCTCCATCACTCTACAGCAGCTGGTCCAGGCAGAACTGTTCATTTAACAAAGCGATAGCAGACACTACTAACTAGGAATCCAAGGCCTTCCCTGTGAGGCCCAATATTGCTCTCCAACATTCGTTCTTAACCTATTCATGATTTTTTTTTTTCCTCTCATACCCTTATATTTGCCCCTAAATTTCTCTGATGTTCATTTTTCCACACTTACAACTCATGCCTTCTACATAGAATCATAGAATGGCTGGGGCTGGAAGGGACCTCCAAAGGTCATCTAGTCCAGCCCCCCTGCAGTGAGCAGGGACAACCTCAACTAGACCAGGCTGCTCAGAACCTTGTCCAACCTCACCTTGAATATCTCCAGGGTTGGTGCCCCAACCACCTCCCTGGAGAGCCTATTGCACTGATCCATCACCCTCAAGGTAAAGAACTTCTTCCTGATATCCAGTCTAAATCTACTCTTCTCTAATTTAAACCCATTACCCCTCATCCTTTCACTACAGGCCCTTGGAAACAGCCCCTCTCCAGCCTTCCTGTAGCCTCTTCAGGTACTGAAGATGGCTATAAGATTGCCCTCTTCTCCAGGCTGAACAACCCCAGCTCCGTCAGCCTGTCCTCATAAGAGAGGTGTTTCAGCCCTCCGATCATCTTTGTTGCCCTCCTCTGAACCCGCTCCATCAGGTCCATGTCTTTCCTGTGTTGAGGGCTCCAGAACTGGATGCAATACTCCAGGTGAGGTCTCGCCAGAGCAGAGGGGCAGAATAATTTCTCTCGATCTGCTAGCCACACTTCTTTTGATGCAGACCAGGATGCAATTGGCCTTCTTGGCTGCAATTGCACACTGCTGGCTCATGTCCAGCTTCTCATCCACCAACACCCCCAAGGCCTTTTCTGCAGAGCTGCTTTCTAGCACTTTCCAGCACACCAGTACATGGTGATTCTCACTGACAAACACTCACTGTGCCATAGAAAATTCCCAGAGAAGTTAGCATGCTGTTAATAAATAAATAAATCTCTCTGTAAACAAAAGGGGGGGTCCAAAATTACAACACTGGGTCTGCATACTATCTACCTTTAGAACCAAGGCCAAAAGCACCAGAATTTTGCAAGTGGTTTTTGGCTGGTCAAAATTCCCATTCTACATGTTGTAGATTTACTCTTGACATTAGTAAAGTTAAATGACCATTAATTATTTTACCTCTAGGAAATGAGTCAGGATCTGGAGGAAGTCTGGACACCTCTGGTCAGCAATGCACCCTTCCCTGCACCAAAGTATTCTTCCCCCGCTTGGGAACAGGGGATGATTTGTCTCTAGAGGTGCCACCCTTAAAAGAAACAGAAATAAATTGTTGCAGGTAGTTGTGAGAGGTATAACTTTATAACACACTTTACATTAATTTAGCCTGGTCAGACTCCAAGGCTCCAATGTTCTTAGTGACACTTCACTCAGCTGGATGACTGTTAATAACCCTTTGGTCTGAGACTGCAAGACTTGTTAGGGTGTTTCTTAGCCTGCAAGATGGTACTGTACACACTTGAGTATTCTTTGCTGCAATCTTGTTTGTCTACAAAAAGTGCTAACACAGTCCCACACAGCAGATGTCAAAGACAAAGCTCTGATGTGGATGAGGCTGGGGTGTGCAGACACAGCTAAGGAGGATCAGTTCCTTCTCCCTGAAGGAACTCTCTGAGTTTGCAACATGTCCTGGAGAAATCCCTTATTCAGAACATATTACAGTAAGGTTTTATTACTTCCCTCCTGATAGAAAGCAGTTACCTCCCTGGTTTTTGCTCCTTTTCCCCATCTGAAAATAAAATCCTTCCCCTGGCCTACCAGCTCTCAGCTCAACCCTGAGGTGCATAGGCACAAAGAAGCAGAAACCAGTAAGGGACAGGACCACTTCCATACACACATTCACATTGGCTGACGTTTCCATCCATCTCTTTTTGCCTTTCTTGAACTTGGCCATCAACCTGCATGCTAAGCATCCGAGGCACTCCTTGCTCCCTGAAAAACTGCCAAAGTGGCACTTGCTGACCCCCGTATGGTTCCTATATGCAGCTCATGGTTCACCCTGGAGGAGACTGATTTCTTTCCAGTGGTGGCTTCTGTGGCATGGTGTTATACAAATAAAGATCATTGTCATCCTCAGAAACCCTTTTCAGGCTGTGGCAAACATTGTGCCATGGAATAGCCTTTAAAAACCACTTGGGCATCCAACACTGATTGTAACCCAGGCAATCGCAGTATGGAAAGACCTTGCACAACCTCTGGCTCTTTTATTCCATCCCATAAAGCTGCATTTAATCAGTATTATTACCAGAATTTACTAAGCTTTTGCTGCCTCTAGAGAGCTTAGGACTCAGAACAAAACTTGGCAACTTAGAAGAAAACATTCAGCATATTATGTAAAGCTATTCTTAGTGCACACATGTAATTTCCAAGAGGCCTAAGTCACAGTAAGTGTGACACGTACACAGTAAGTTTTAAAGTACTTAATAAGAAAAATGGTAATTCAATAGGAAGTTTCTACCCTGCCAGTAGCAGGGTAGAAACATGCATGTAGGTTCACACTGAACTGTGTACATTCTCAATTGGAGTCTGATGTCCTGAGGGATCCAGGACAAGTCTTGATCTTGAGTGCAAAGATCATGTAACAGGGATACAGTCCTACTGCTGTACCCAAGTACATCTGTTCCCCTGAACAAACTGGTTACTGTAACCGGGTCAGCAGACCAGGCTCATATCCAGTGAAAAGCCCATCTGGGTGAAGTAGTGGGACAAACAGGTTAAAGGATTATGCTGCCCCATCACAGCTTCAGCTGCCCGAGGACAAAGTAAACCTGACTAGACATGGCACATGAGGCTTTAAGAACAAAACTGAGGAAGAAAATGTCAAGAAAGAACCACCGAGGTAAATGTTACCTTAAAGGCTTAGTACAGACTGAGTTCCTTTCATGAACTCCTCCTTTGCTGAATGTTTTAAGTATAGACATCAAGGTATATTGCCTTTCATAAGAGGCTGACAGGTGAGCAGTCACCCATCTGAGCAGACTGCTCACCTGGTTCCAATTCTAAAAACCCAAACCTTTTCTCATGATGTCACGTACAAGGGCTATCAATACTAGGCTCTCATTGCTGAAAAAAAAAGTCTTCTCCTTTGTCTCCCTCACGCCATATTAATGAGATATTTGTATCTTGAAGGCAGGCTCATTTACTGTCACCAAGTCCACACAGCCAGTAACACATCACATCAAGTGTCTAGGCCGCAAAAGGCACCACACTTGCTGGGCGAGATGAATGGAGCTGGAAGGGCCAGCCCAGAACTGCAGACAGAGGGGTCACCTGATTAAACAAACCATTCAGGATGAGCCACATTTTAAAATGCCCCTAGCACACACCTTTTTAACTTCTCACTGCAATTGCCATTTTTTATTTGGAAGCTGGGAAAAGGCCGGGTTGTGGCCCTAGGCAGCAACAGTAGATGTATATTATGGGGAGTACGCTTAGGGTGACAGTTATAGACACACTGTCTCCAGAAAAACACTTCATTTACAAGACAGATTTGACAGCTCAGTTTGTTTGCAATGCAGAGCACTCCTCCCAAACCCCCACATGGCCCTGTGAGCCTTGATTACTTCTTTGATGCCAGCTCTTCCATAGAGACCTTTGAAATGGAAGTGATGAATGAGGTCCTGTCAGGCTCCATTCCCTGGGTGGCCTTGAATCCATCCAGTTATCTGTTATGCTGCCAGCCCTGACAGTGATGAACACAATGCAGGCAGCTGACAACACCCCTATTCATTACAAAAGAAAAAAAAGAGGAGATAGATGGAAAGAGGTATGTTTGCCACCCTTCAATGCTTCACTCATCTACACTACCTTCAGAGGAATCTGCTTGGGGAGGAGATGATGGAGTCTGTTTACACAATTATATGGAACAGGAGATCCAACATCCCTCAGCTTCGTCCACTGAGGCTGAACATCAAACTGCCCAGAGGCTGGCATTTATCTCATTTCTTTAATTAAGCCATCTGCAGTTCACATTTACTGCAGACATGCATTCTGATGAGTCTGTCACATGCACAATGACCACAGAGCAGCCTGACCACACTTTTATTTCCACGTGTCACAGACATGGTGTCTCTGCTAACCAAGCTAGTACCTCAAAAAAGGATGAAAGCTGGGCAGAGCTGTTAGCCTGGTTTGTTGCAGTTATGGCAGATTACAGAGCAGCCTTGTGTTCTCCATCACCCTAACATGGGAGCAGAAGTTCCTGCATGTGAACCGCTGGATATTCTCTCTTCTTTTGCCTCCAGCAGATTGTCTAATCCCTCAGCGCCCTGCTTGTCTTGTTTCATCAGGACTGACCCATATGAACTCACAAACAAGTTTCTACATTCATGGAGGCTGGGAAGGCAAAGTACATCACCTTCTAGAGCCATCAGGCTCTCTGAAGCTACAGGGCAAGCGAGAAACACAAACAAAATGTTCAGACCTACAACACACAGAGCTTGTCATCTTTCAACCAGATGGATGCTGCTTCACCTCACTCTTTCCCTGTGTACTCCCAAATTAAAAGTCAGTCACACATGGCTGAATTTATACCTTAAAACAAAATGCACACCACAGCACTCGCACTCCGGAGACAAGGGAATCTCACCTATAAGACAGGTTGAAAAATTTCTGTCTAAACCACTATGAAAGAGAAAACAGGATTTTGTTTTTGCTTTTAAATCACATGGCTTTTTCCATTGCATCTTTTAATTTTCCACCACTAACACATCATAAACCCAAAACCTAGGGAGGGAGTGGGGGTGCCATCATATGCCACTTCAATATTTTCCTTTGAAAAGATCAACCTGGTTATTTCCTGTCCTCATTATGACTCAGATTTCCCAAGCTGTACCACAGAAAGCTTATATTACACTGTAAAAGGAGGCATTGCAAAATAATTCCAGAACAAATATAATTTCAAACAAGTGTTTACGCTTTGATTTTGCTTACAGATCATAATCTTCAAGTTTAAATTAAATGGTTTTGCTTATTTTTGTGTTCCCAAAACAAAGAACTTTCATAATGTTGGATTTAACCAACTGATACTAACCATTTAAATGTAGACTTAATCCGCTACCTGAACTCTGTCTACAGTCACCAGAAAGAAGCATCTCTAAAAGCAAATTGCATCTTAGAAACCATTTTCTCTTAGAAACTAGTCTTTAGATGGAGCAATCCCTTTGGGTGCTTCTTTCTTGTCATTTACTATTGAATATACAATATCTATTGTAGACTAGACATGTAACTTTGGCCATTAGTAAGGGAGATGTCAAAATAATGAGTAACATAGAGCAGAGACCTTTCCTTTGTTGGCCTGCATCTAAGTACTAAACTACAGCTAACAAAAAAAAAAATGCTTTATTTCAGGAAGCAACTGCTCCTTCAATTACAAAAGATCCTGCAGTTCTTGAAAACGCTGTTGAAGACCAGGACATTTCTTGTTCAGAAAGTGGCCAGTCTGCTTCTCCTGGTTTTGTAGGGCCACCCTTCAGGCAAATGTAGTGGAAGAAGTACAGTAGACAAAGATTTTCACAGATGCAATGCAAAAGACGCAGTGGCAAGATAACCTCTACAGTTGTGGTTTTAATTTCATTTATTTTCATTATTTTGTCTATTTAATATACCAACACATACTTTGGCTCTAATCATCTCAGAACTAGAAAACACCACAGAGAAAGCTATAAACTGAGCCTACAAATTAGTGCTTACTCCAATGTATCTCAGTACCTTCCTCTGCTGAATTTCCACAAACCACTCAGCAAAGCCTGACAGACCTTGGTAAGAAATAATTTAATACAAAACCGAACCTCAATTCAAATAGATTGGTGTTTAAACATTTATGAGAAAAGCAGCTTTCAGAAATCCTGGGAACTTGCAGGTTCAGCCCTCCATGCTGACAACTGTTGCAACACCCCAAAAGGAAAGGCTTTGTTACCAGGAGGCAGCTCCAAAACTGTACAAGCCTGGGACAGATTTGTCCCCAGAATTGTATGATCCACTCCTGTGTGAGCAAGAGTGACATTTGCTGCACAGATATAAAATCCTCTCTTATTTAAATCAAGAGATGAGAAAGAAAGCAAACATCACAAGAATTGTGCTGCTGAGAACACAGCACAGAGGACGTTTATCACTAGATTAACCTCTGGTAGACATCACTCCACTGAGCAAACCCTGTTTATGGCAGTTGTAAATTTGGTGCTCAGACTATAAGCTGAAGGAGTGTAAATAGTAGAAAACCTGGCTCTTATCTTGAGTTAGAAGATGCTTAAGAAATGGCTTGGACCACTCACGAGATAATGTCTGAGGTCCAGGGTACAATTTAGAGAGCCAAATTAATGCAGTGTAATTCTGTTCTCTCAGCCTTAAAGAGGCAATCAATCAATTACCGTTTATATCTGTACTACCTGGATGCATTACTGAAGAAAAAGACCATGGTAGAGAGTCATCTTCAAAACAACTAAATCTTTAACCACTGAAGGAAGCATGATGCAAGCACTTACTGAACTTGGCTGGCCAGCAATAAGCAAACAGCAGAAATGCAGGAAAACAGGAAAAATAACTGACTAATACACGCCAGGTTCTAGTGCACTCAAACGTCATATCCAGTCCTGACCCTGAACATCCTGAAAATGAGTAAGGGTCCTTCAGAGGTCACCCCAGAGAGCCAAATCCACACATCTCAGTTTCTTCTGCCCAAACCCTGAAAAATACAGCCCTATTGCTTAGCAGATGCTGATGGATGTGCAAATGGGGACACAGCTGCAATTGCATCAGGAGACATAAAATGACATGCCTCATGGACAGATGGCACAGAGAAACAGAGGAAGACATTAAAGGCTTTATCCTGCCCAACCCTCCCCCATAAATCCATCTCCAGTGGTGGATGTAGTGTTAAGCCTGGCACTGCCATCCCAGAGTTCCCAGAAACACCTACAACTATCTTCCCCAGCTTATTTTTGAGCAAGAAATCACAGTTGTCTAATTGCTGGTGTCTAGGATTATACAAATAAAAAACACACACCACCTAAATTTTATCCTAACTGATCTTTTCATAACCCAACCTGGAGCATTACATTTAGGTAAAGCTACTAAAATGGAGTGTGCTGTGTAGTGCACATGTATTAAGCTCAAATGACTTTTTCTTTTGCATGTAACTAAAATGAAGAACTCAGAATTAAGACTCTTGTATTGGTCCCTTCATCCTACTTAATGCAGGAAAGATATATTGTCAGCACTTGGAAGCAGACAAGACCACTCTATCTGTGTTACCCCCAACAGATATGTCTCAAAATCTTCCTAGAGGTCTCCAGCAAGGAAGAGTCCATGACACCCAAACAATATTTTCCTGTGGTTTACCATCAATGCCTTTGGGAAAGCTTTCCAAATACCTTATCCAAATTTGCTCCTTTGCAATTTAAGCCCAATTTTGTTCTATCCTTGGCTTTGATGAGCAAACCATTTTCTTCCTCTCTATTTGAAAGCTATCACACTCTGTGCCCTTAGCCTTCTCTATGCCAAATAAGCCCAGATAGCCCAAACTCAGCCCTTCCTCCTGTACCATGGAAGTCCCAGGTACTCCTCTTGCTTTACCTGATTCACCTCTTTCTGAAGGCACAATGACAGTCTGAGTAACCATGACTGCGCTTCAATCTGTATTTCAGGTTTGAACCAACAACAAAATCAAACCTACTCTTCTGCTTATTTTGATGTCAGATCTTTCACAACTGTAAGCTCTTTTACATAGCAATACCTGCAGAACAAGCCTTTCTACCTGTGTGTTTTTATACTGCCACAACAGAATCTATGTGGTCTGAAGGAGGACCCTGGCAAGCAGAATGGAGGAGTTGTAAACTGTTAAAAAAAAATAATAAAAATTATGTAGTCTGAACTTTTTTAAAAAAGACTACAAAACCTGGGACCTTCTTCACAGATAAGTTATTTTGGGCTCTACAGGAAACTTTTGTGCAATGCCAATTCTCTAAGAGCTGCCTCCCCTAAACACATGGCTAACTCAATCCCTGGTGTAACTCCTGGATTTACACCAAAGATTTGTTTTACTCTAGATGTTAAAGATGGATGGCCGATTCCTTCAGCACCCAAAATAATCAGGTGTCTCACTTCACAGCTCAGAGCTAGTTGTTGAACTTCCTGCCTTTTTCTGAAAATAGACACTGATGTCTGACTTCCCTGGACCCATTTGCCTTGCCTTTCTATCCACTAGTGACAAATAAACTTCTTCATTTGCAAGTTCTCTATAAAGGGTAGAGCTGATAGACAAGAATGAACTGTGAGTGTCACTACAGGAGCAGAAGAATCCATCAGTCCCACTAGAACATTTTGATTTGTGTTAATCAAAAGTACAGTGACATCTTAAACTCCAAGAGTCTGAGTCAGAAGCTTTCAGAGATTTCCAAAAATGATTCTGATCAATGGACCAGATTAATCAAAGAACAAAGAGAGATTCACAACTTGCTGCTCAATTACAAGGGTGATTCACTTCTAAGGGTATAAGGGCTTAAAATTGAAACAACCCAAGCAAAGGAAAGGAGCAAATCAAAGCTCTCAGCAGAGCCCTACCAGAGCAGAAGCAGGGTAAAGGCAAGAATTATTTTTACTAGCTTCCAATCACCACCCCATAAAACTTGAATTTGACTTAAACAGAGGCAGAAGCGTTTAAATGAAGCCTTAGGCTTGTAGCACCTCCTGCCAGAAATCTAAGGCAATGCAAATTAGGTGGAGCACCAGCCATCTCAGCATCCCCTGATGCAAAGGCAGGTGGGAAGACAGAGGGACCGGCACTCTCACTGTGCACCCCAGCCCCTGAAAGCACAGCCTGGCTGCCTGGGGCTCCTCAGGCTTTGGAAAGATTGCACACTGGGTCTGAGGACCTGTTCCACCATCAGCAATGACCTGCCTCTGTTGCTGAGCTCACTGGGCTTTCCAGTTTCAGTGTTCTTTAAAAAACTTCTCAGAAAGGTAAGATTTGGAGACAGAAAGGAAACTCTAAGTTGGTGTCCTGCTTATCTCTCCTCTCCAATTCCCTGGAGCTCTTCAGTCAGAGACTGCATGTGTCTCCATTTGTCTTCAGTCCTCTTCCTCTGCTGCTTCTGATTGCCACTTATGCACACAGAGATCTCTCTTAGGCTAACAGGTGGGGTCCTGCTGAGGAACATCTTTTACTTTTAAAAACATCAAAAGAAAAAATAAAATAAAATACAAAGAAACCCAGAGTCAGAACAAAGCACTTGTTTAACTTGAAGCCCCGAGTGCTTTTCTTTTCCTCATACTGTATGTGCTATTGTTAACTTTTATCAGAGGAACAGATATTTCAGGAATCACTTCAGAGTTACCACCACAATGATTGATGACTGGTCAAAAGAAACATCCAGAAAGCAATAAGCTGTAAAAAAGGGGAATGCACTGAGCCCGGTTCAGGATTGCCTAGCTGTGCCTTTCAAATTTCTTTCATCACATCTGTGACTGTAAGCACTGCAGGGTGAGACTTTGTGGAATATTTGGAGGTGCTGATGGGAAATCCATATTGCCATTTGTACCAACCTGAGGATAAAAGATTTAAAGAAATGGAAACACAAGGACTTGGTGGGGGGTTGTGAAAGAAAAAAAGAGCAAGAACAGTGAGATTTATGTAAACCCACTGAGAGTGCACTTTGATGAAAGATTGAGATTGCTTTGAAAGACTTTATGGAAGAAAAAATCAAGTGTTGTGTATAGGGAGAGAGGTTGGCTGGGTCACTTACCAGTCTGTCCTGATTTTCCCCATTCTTTCCCTGAAATTGTTCACATGCCATATACGTCTTGTAGTGCAAATCTTGCTCTGAAGTGAAACATCACACAGAAGGGAAACTTTCTGGAATATTATTAACTTACACTGCTGTTAGCATCAAAGTTGAGGTAGTTTGTGTATGGGAAAATGGGGGGGAAGACCCCAGCAGAAAGAAATACTTAGCTTATATGGGAAGCATGTGCACAAGAAGCCTGTGCTGTCAGATGGCTGCTGGTACTTACAGAGCCAAGACTCAGCCCAATGCTGGCTGAGCAATTTCATGTCACCTACCTACATATGGGTTTTGTTTTTTTCCCTGGGACTTCACCCTGCTTGGGGTACTGTAGGAACCTCTTCCATTGCTGAACTAGAAGATGGAGAATTGAGTTGTGACTGGCAATGACTGCCAGTAAGCATGGCTGACCAGCTGCTATGTGCTGTTGGTTGTCACTATGACCAATGGAGAGCGATAATTCAATCCAAGTGAGCAGTAACCTTCAGAAGAAATGATGCAGTATGAAAATGTAAGCCCTCAGTGCTGTCTTTTGTAAGCTAGTCCCTTTGGATTTGCAGGAAAAGGTTAAGAAAGGTTCCTCTAACACAGGCAATAATGGCTTTAATATGGGCCCAACTGTTAAAAGTTTTTAAAACTTTTAAAGGTAGGAGAAAGCAGAGAAATAAGCACCATTAGCTGTGCATGCAGTGATGAAGCTTTGATGCTGTAAGCAAGTTATGTCTGAGTTTGGATACTTAGCACATACATCCTCGAAGACTTGTCTTTTTTTAGTGAACATTTTATGCAGTAGCACAAAGACCTTAGTGCTTCTTATATTTTCCAACTGCAGATCAGTTTACTTTTCCTGAGAGACGTGTACTTCATTGCTTCTTTGGCCTGCTCCTCTTCCCTTTACACTAGCAACTGTTGGAGGTTTGTGCTGATAGGGACAACAATGTGTGATACTGGCTTTCAGCAATTTTGAGGCTCTTCTGCCCCATGCACCAACTTCCTGAGACAGCAAGCATCTCAAATCAAACTATGGAGAATCTAGACAAAAAAGCCCCCCAGAACTTTATACCACTATCAACACTTACAGCTGTCTGGCACGTGAAGACAATTGGATCTATTTGCAGCACTACAGGTCATTACTGAGCTCATCCAAAAATAAACAATTAAGTTTCCATTCTGCCTATTCCACTGAATCCCTCACTAGATTTGCAGAGAATATTTTCAACATAAAAACACCACAAAAGAGAGAACAGGGTGAAGTCATGTGATTCCATGATAAGCATGGGAACCTCTTTCTACAAACAGGTTATACACAGAGATGTACACTGACTTCTGCAGGTCCCCCTGAGAAACCAGTGGTCTTTCAGCCAAACACAACCATTTTAGCACAAAATAAAAATGCAAGTACAAAGCAAGAAGGTCAAGTTTCCATAAGGATGGATGTAGGGATATGAATTTCACCTGGATTTGGATTTTACTGCTTTACTAGGTAGGTGGGTAGGTAGGGTGTGCCAGCAAAAAGCACAAAACCACTTGCATACAACCCAGAATGAAATAACCTTTCCCCTGCACAGCTGAGGGCTGCTTGTTGTCTTCCTCATGTGGTCTGTATGCAAACAATGTGATGTTTGGGGAAAAAAGCCATAACAAAAACCCTCCTCACCAAGACTGGCAGAAAAGTGCTGTTAGGCAGTTTGATTTATCTTCTCTTTATTTGACAATCTCTTTCTGCTGACAAATTAAAACACATTCCCCCCATTGTTTGTTATCAGTGTCTCCACCAACCTACATCTAACAACTATAGTCCAAACTTTCCATCAGATTATACTGCACAAGAGGAAATCTCAGAAGGTTCTCCCTTACTGCCAGACTACTCATTAAATCCAGTAATTTTCTTCTGGCTTACTGCACTATTAAAACTGAGATAGGAAACTTCCTGTTCTTAGCAATTTGTCTGGCACACCTACTGTCAAGCATGATGTAACACCACCTTAAATCAAGTGCCAATCAAGAATGTAATCTTGAGACTGCTGAATTCAGTAGCAGAAGTTGGTAGAAGCAAGTCTAGTCCAATCCTTTCATGCTGACTTCAATGGAATCAGCCTCTTGTTGCTATAAGGAGAAACTGGTTCTGTGAGAATCATGGCCACCAGTAGCCATGCAGGACAGCAGGACCCTGTGGTACAGGGAGAGAGCCAGGCAGTAAATGAGTCCATAAGATTTACCCCACTTGTTAAGGAGAATTGCTCCCTGATACAAAGATGTAAGCACAGGTATCTCTGGGAGGTGCCGTACTGTACTTTAGAAGCACACCAAAAGGTATTCATGGCAAAAAGTAGAGCCCATGTGGTCACTGGATGAATATCTCACAGCACAGTCCATTCATTCAGCTGACTGCATTGTTACCTTTTAGCACATGACTTCTGTGAAGCTTTTTGCCTCCTCTTAGGCAGACTGAGGAAGAGCAGGTAGAGGTTAAGTAACACGTTGGCCATGCTGCTGCTCCTGCACACCTCTGCACAGGCCAGTGCCAGCCCCCATCACCTGCTCAGCAACCAGGGAAGAGAAAACAGAAGTGCAAGTGGTGCTGGGGAAAGACAACCTTCTCCATCCTTTGGGTGCAAAGTAACTGCTGCTCCTGTACTGCTACCTGTGCCTTGCAGTCATCCTGCCCAGGAGAACAGCTGAAGAACAATGATCGAGCCCTCACAGTATTATGCAAAGAGAAACCAAAGGATAACCTGACCACAGATGCTCATATGTAAAATAAAAAACATGCCTTAGAGAGCCTCATTTTCATTTGCCAGCCATAGTTATCAAACAACGCTCATTCTTCACAGAGATGTGCCTCTGCATAACTCACTGGGAGGAGGAGAGACTGATTAGCATTGGGATGAAACAGGTTGGCTCAAAATCCCAACCACCCTTTGGTGGAGGCTTCTGAGGACTTCAAGGAGGGTTTGGAGATGAGAGCAAGTAAAGCTTAAAAGGACACTCTGAAGACCTAGAACTGCATATGATCAAAACCAAACTTTGTTTAGAAATTCCTCCTGATCCTCAAAAATCCCTCTGTCATCCAAAACAAGAGCTCACAATGCCAAATGATCTGCCTGATGTTCACCAGCCTCTGGGGTTTCTAAAAGTTGTGGGCATGTGACAATCAACAACATGGCAACTTGCATTCACATTGTGCATTTGTGCTACTCTAGCTTGAGTGGCCTATTGTAAGTATACTAAATGTACTGTATGTATTCAGAGTACATTTCCAAAAACACAAACAAAACCCAAGTAACTCGGATCTGAGGGTGCCCCTTAAAGATAAGAGAAAAACATCCTCTGCAGAAGTTCAAGTAATCATACTTGGACTGTGTTGGATGTGCTGCTTGATTCACAGCAGCACATCCCCCTCACATTCTCTGTACAGCTGTGTCCATATCTGCATCAGCTCAAGTCCTTTTTCCAGCCCACTCTTAC
Organism: Ceyx cyanopectus; assembly: GCA_013401355.1. Lineage (NCBI taxonomy): Eukaryota > Metazoa > Chordata > Aves > Coraciiformes > Alcedinidae > Ceyx > Ceyx cyanopectus. Next base: position 30,610 of record VYZU01078495.1, read on the forward strand.
CTTCTCTGAGACCATACATACATAGCAGAAGCCAACCTTCTTCGTTGGACATATGACCTGGAGGCTTTACTGCACAGTAACAAAATTCCTCCACCCCATTCCCCCAAAGACAAAAAACAGAAAGGGCAAATTGGTCTGAGAGACAATTTTAAAACCAAACAGCTTGGAAATCGTTTCACTATTAAACCCAGGTTTGAAGGTCACCTGTGTATTACCGTTAATGCTTGCAAGACAAAAAAGGGAAGGTTTCAGAGGTTCTGAGTGCCTACAGCTGTCCGTGGTCTGTAATGTCTAACATTTGTGTGCTCGATCTCTCTCTGTGAGACTATAAATGAGCTACCATATGTGAGGCAGAGTAATAAATGCATTAGCAACACATCTACCTTTTTGAGAGGGCATTGTTCCTTCTATTTCCAGCTTGCATTAATACCTCTCTCTTGCTCAGTTCATATAGTTCTTTCACAGAGAGATACCATTAGCTTTTCAAGAGACACAAATAAAAGGGCATGTCTTTGAACTTGGATCAGTTCAGCTCTATAAGGCATTATCCAGTAACAATCCAAGGTTTTCTGAAACCTCAAGGGATCCAATGACTGCTCTTACAAGCAGCTGCTAAGCAGAGAACACCAGGCAACATTTACCCCATACCAAATGATTTCATTCATTTCCCACATTCTGCGTGTTTCTGCACGTTTGTTTTAAAAACTGCAACTTTCCAGTTCCAGACAAATTCTGATTACACCAGCCCATACCACTGGAGTAATGCCTACTGAGGGGAACACAGACAGACCAGAGAAGGCACCTCCCAAGAGCTCCTCAAGCACAATCCAAATCATGCCCTGAACTCAGACTGCAGGCTGCTGTCACCAAGCCGATACAAACCACTAACATGCCTTCACCCTAAGGGGCTGAGGGCCCTGCCCGAGCTCAGGCAGGTAATGACTGAATTTAGGTCAGCTGGATGTGGTCCTTAAGGCTGCTAGTACTTTTTTTTTTGCACAGGATAAGCTGCTGGTAAAAAAAAAAAAAAAGCTCTCTGTGTATCTCACAGCAGGCAAACAGCCTTCAGCTGTGGGAGGCAGTAACATCAAGCCATTGAAGGCAGTGGAGCCGTAACAATTTACAGGGCTCTGCTCACAGGCCTGGGGTTTCTTGCAGGGTTATTTTTTGTTTTGTTGGGCTTTTTTTTAAAGGTCCATTACTGCTTAGTAACGAAGGGTAAATGAGTTGCATTAGTGTAAAAACATTAAAGTGAAAACACATGCACATAACAAGTGTTAAATTGAATTATACAGTTTGTGTACAGCAGATTTAATTTTTTTTCTTATGTATTGATCAGCGTGCTTAAGAAATGCTTAAAAAAATACTGAAATGTGAAATACATTTTTAAGAGACACATCAGCAGCTGCAATTCCTAGAGCTTCCCTGAATATGAAGTATCTAGGTATCTGCTTCAACTATATGTTGGAAAATAAACAGTGTAAGCAGATACTTAGTTTTTCTGAAGTCAAAATGATTGATCTTGCAGCTTGATTACTGCTGAGGTAAACCTAGGAGATTTTTCCATAATTTCACTGCCACTCATCATGAAAAAGCACATTAAGGTTAACAAGTGTTAAGCTCGATAATCTTAAACCAAGAGTCAGCAGTCAGACCCACATATTTTCAGAAGGATTTAGTTGTAAATGTGAGCTTCACTGCTAAAACAAATTAGACATTAGCTCAAATACCTGCAGATCTCTTTACTAGTCAGGATGGAAAGATGCTCAGAAAACACATGAATTTGTACTCTGTCTAAAGTCCTCTTCTGCCCACCTAATGATAAAATCCTTTGTAACTCAACAGTTTGTTACAAAAGATATATAATCTTATATTCATCTTAGGCCACCCATCCTTCTTTCAAAACTCAAAGACAAAGCTGTGCAAGTTTGTGTTCCCTATCAAAAAAAGTGTCCCATTAGTCTCCCAGGAGTTCATAACACGCATGTTTCTAACATTATTCTATCCAGGGAAGGTTAAAATAAATCCTATTTTTTTAATATATATAATTCTAGGAATCTCTACCTTTAAGCTTACCTGTTTTATGTCCTCTTTGCAATAAACTAGGAGCATGTAAGGCCCGGTACAGCTTCTCAGGAGCAAATGGTTGCTCTAACCTTGATGGCTGTGACCACACCTGGAAACTGTTACCCAGAACGGGCCCTCAGCAACTTTATTTTCTTTTGTACTTAGTCCTTTTTTTTCACCAGTTGGTTGGGGTTTTTTTCGCATCTATATAAAGCTTTGAAAAAAAAAAATTCAAATTGTAGGTTAAAAAAAAACGAAACCACACTATTAATGCTGTAGTGTAGCTTCGCTTGAACAGCCTACACATCTGAAAATGAGAGTTCCTTGTATTCAAAGAACTTTTCTTGAAAAAAAATATAGGGAAGTATGATTATCATAGTGGACTAAATTTAGTTCTCATTTCCTCATGGGATATGCTTACTTTGGACTAGAAATACAATACAACTATAAATACAGAGGTAGCAAAAATGGAAGCACCATCTTCACATCTTTGGAGCAAGAGAGACATTTAGACTGACACTCAAAAGTGTGCTACCACAGACCCCTGAACTGAGCCTCAGTCACTTCTGCATTTCTGCAGGAATGTTCTGTCTACAGATCCTCCTCCTGGTCTTGCTGGGGGGAAAGTGGCTGCTTTTTCCCCTGTAATGGTAACACAACTTTCTTCCTAATTCCTTCTGAAGATTCGAGTGCCCCAGGAAAGGGATGCTGTTCTCTGTGGCTGGCCGTGAGGCACACGGGAAGTCTCCACATTATGCTATGAGGACAGGGTTACTTGCATTACTTACTGTGTCTGTAGTTTACACTTTTCAATTAGGAGGTAATCAGTGTGCCATTATGAGTAAAAATTGTTGGAATGACCTTTGGACTATTTTTTATCTGGTGAATCCCCAGGGGCAACTTGACTGAAGGAATGACAGGAGAATGAGCTGAGCTAGACTCATGATAAATAAGAACAATTATCACACTTATTATCTGATAAATAATGTATCACGATTTGCCATTAATCCATCACAAAACACCCACTTCAGGAAAAAGCCTGCAGCCTGACTTGCTTTTATGCATCCCCGCTTAGTGTCAGGTATTTGTGCTAAAGGAACATAAAAGGAGTGTTTACTGAGAAGCAGAGAGCCGCCTCTGCATCCTTGATCGTTTCAATCAGGGAGGATGAATTATGGCCCTCATAGAAGCAACAAATTGATTCTTCTGACTTACTGCTGCATGTTTAAGTATCAGAGACCCATCACAGGAAAAGGTACTAAACACTCTGACCCTCTAGCTCTGAAAAGACTTCAAAGCACTTCACACATTACAGAGATTATTCTCCTCTTTTCATGGATAAGGGTACTAAGATAGAGGACGGGCAGGGCAGGTTTTCTTCAAACGCAGTGCTTGAGCAGTGGGGGACCCAGACTCTGGAATTTCTCCAGCGACTCCCGTGTTTGCTGCTCCCCAGCTCGTGGGTCCTCACCGCGGCCAGCGCGATGGGTCAGGGTGTTACACTGCACACTAACGCATCTTAATCACTCACATTAATCAGCACTGAGAGCCATTTTCCACAGGGTACATCAGCTACTGCACCAGTCAGCTGAGTTCTAACTGCTGCAGGGATCAGGGGCACTGGGCTAGAAAAGATCATCTTTATTTCTGTCTGATTTTATTCTGTCTGTATTTGTTACTGAAGCTCTTTGTATTCTACTATCCTAGATGGACTCCTATATAAAATGTTCAGACTTCTGAGTGAAGTGTCACTATTCACGGCAGACTCCCAATGTTAATGGAAGTGGCTTGATTAAAACGCAGAAGAATCCTTACCAAAGCCAGCACGACCCCGGGCTGCATTCCAGTCCCTGCTGCCGGGATCGGGCACAACAAAGGTCCCTTTGCCCAAATGAGGTCAGTGGCTGGAGATTAAACCCAGAGTAAGAACTCACCAGCTAAATAATACTGTCCACCAGCAAAGAATAATACTGACTGAACATGAATTTACTAATCAGTACTCAGCAAATGATGAAACTATACATGGTCCATACACTCTAAAAGTAGGAAGGAAAGACAAAACATTTCTCTGCTTACAGGCTTTCATTACAGCAATTCTAACAAGAAAAAACGCATTTTAGCAACACTCTAACCAGATCCACTGACCCGTTTTTTTTTCAAAATTCACTACCTTTTTCACAGAATATATAATTTATTGACCGATGCTATTTTTTCAAAGCATGTGGGGTTTTTTTTGTTTTGTTACTATTAATAACTTTTTTCCTTTCAACTTATTCTTGCCCATTATAGTTCTGGATTTGAAAGTTGATATTTAACAGCTGTACATATTTGCTCAGGCATTTCAAAAGTCCTGCAGACAGCTGGTCCTCATTTTTTTTCAGTATTTTCTTCATAAATTTCATAGCATTTCTTTTTCATCTTCACATTCCCTCTTGTGTGCCCCTGATCCTCCTAAAACCGTGCTTTACCTCCACACCATAAACAGTGAAGTTCTGAGTAAATCCCCAAATAGTGAAGCTAAAGGAGAAAAAGAAAAGAAAAGAAAAGAAGAGTATTTTCAAGAAATACTACTAGTGGAGAGAAAAAAAATATTTTCCTTTCTAAAACACAGAACTATTCAGCTGTTTCAACTACTGTGTTTTCAAGTCTAATCCAGAACTCAGCAATATCACTTGAAAAGGATATTTGAACATAGGCTTTCAGGAAATAAGCACTTTCAGGTAATCTGCACACATTCAGAAGCAGAGGAGGACCAGGAAGAGAAGGGGACTACTGAGAGAAAGGCACCAGGCTACCATAGGAAAGGACCAGAAAAAAAAGGAGGTACTAGCAGAGAAAAAGTCTTAAAGGAAGTTTTACTTTAAATCTTACTATTCCATGATCTAAACACACAAAGCCCTCACAGCAGTTAATCTGGAAAGCGAGGCTGATTAATTATGGATCTCCCTCCAGCCCACCCCAAGATTTGAGTTCTGAAAACAGAGCTCAAAAATAACACGTATTTTACAATGATGCTGTCACTTTTCCTGCAGGTGTTTGGTGGTATCTTCTCAACAGTTGAGGTCTTGAAGGCTGCATGGCCAAACATACAGAGTCTTAAGGATGAAAATTAATTTTTTAGACCTTTTATTTATTTGCTGAGCTCCTAGCTTTTTTGTTTGTTTTTTTTTTTGTTTGTCTTTTAGTTTGTTTGTTTGAGAATTAGCTCACTATTAAACATTTTTCATCAATAATCTGTCACAGCTGGAGATTTTATTTAATGAGCTGTATTAATCATCAATCAAATTTCCTAGAGCTCCATTTTACTGAAAGAATGGCATCTTTATTTTGCATACAACAGTTACAGTTACACTAAATGGGTAAGTACATTTTGAGGGAGTGCAATTATCTTAGCAGTAAGTCCAAGATGGCCACATTAAGGTAAATATTTTTCCTGTTTAAGTACCTGCTTTCATATCCACATTCTTATTTCAGTGTTCAGCACTCCTAAAGTTTCTGATTATGGATTTTTCTGGTACTGCTATGTGCCTAAGTATGATATTTCTGGCTTTTGCATTTGAGCAAGGCTTATTCAGCCACTCAAGGAAAATTCTTCCATTCTTCTTTTTTTGCTAATGTATCAACAACGTTAAAGGTTTAAAAGAGAAATCTGATAATAAATGGAAAATTTTGTAGAGAAATCTGAATCTGATTATCCTTAAAATAAATGCAACTTTATGATACTACATTTGGCCTCTGTTTTCAACAGCATCCTACACCTTTTGTGCACTGGACCTTCCCCTTCACAGGGAAGGCTCTGGAGAGCACAGCTGCATGGTGGAGGCCCTTAACTTCCAGACCATGACCAAGGCAGTGAAGCATAACCCTGTGATGGCAGATAAAACCAACAAACATCTATGCCGAAGTCTGTTCAGATAATTCTTCTTTCTAAAATTTCCTGGAATATTCCCACAGTACAGCACCAAATACATTTTGGGCCAGACTGAAAACACTGTCTCATCTTTGGGTAGAAAGAACAGGTAGAGGTGAGGCAATTTTGTCCATGGATTGACTAATGAAGGAAGCTAATCAGGAATTTGAAGGCAGACAGCACTGCCAAAGCAAATGAGCAGGCCCTGGCTGAGAAAGGCACTTCTCATGTTGCTCCTTGCTTGTAGTGCTATTATTCTCACATTAAAATCCAGCAGGGGAAAATACTGAAGCAAAATGAAGCAGATATTGCTAAAAGGCAAAGAGAGGGGGAAAAAAATGCAAGTTTACTAAGAAAACATGGTCTGGTAGAGCACTAAAACCAGAGCAGCTCTTACTTAGGGCACCCTGTGTCTCCAGGGAAGTGCTGCACATCGCAGCTCCAACTGCCATTTAATGGGGTTCAGCTGCAGTTGGGCTCATGGGATCTGACAGTGCACAGCATCTCTGGAGAAATTTCCAGCACCCAGCTAGGCAAGCTGGGAAGTAAAGTAACAGCGTGAAAAGCTGGTGGTTTTGTATGCATATACACAAACAAAAACAGAAGAAATGTGACATCCCTGCAAAATTACAGGTTAAAGATGTTTTATATGAGACAAAGAATAGAAAAGATGAGTGAGAGGAGAAAAAAACCCCAACATATATAAAATCAGGAAGCCCATGCTAGAAGGATCCCACAGTTTTTAAAGATCTAGTAGGAGGACTAGCTCATGGCAATGACTTCTAAAAGCCATTGAGAACAGGTCTAGTGTCAAAGGGCTGCAGTGAAGGAAATAAACTGCCCATCTTCAGGAAGGAAAACCCAACAATTGAAAAGACCAGAAATTAGAAACTCACATTCCAGTTATTGACAGATGTGCAACCACTGCATCTTTGAGGTGTGTTGGGAGAAAACAGACCTAACAGCCTGGACAGGAAAAAATGGGGGAAATGTTGAGTAGTGAGGGGTGAGAAGAAATAACACTGCCCAGACACTGTTCCACTGTATCCCCTGTCATTCATTAAGGTAGAAAATACTTACTAAACCTTAGAGCAAAAATTGCAGCCTTTTTATGTCCCTGTCATTCTGCCTACACTCGACAAGCCATTGAACACAATGGGGTTATTTAATTATTTCAATTCTGATTTTCAATGTTTGACATGCCACATCACATCCATTTTTATCCTCTTCAAAATTAATGAAGCAGGACAGCTGGCAATGCAACGAGCTGCTGAGCCAGAAGAGGGAGCAAAGAAGGGTGGATCATTCTCTCAGATACTGTAGTGTTAATCTGACATTTAATTCCAACTAAAATATTAACAGCAGAACAAATTAAAAAAGAAAAAAAAGCATTTTTAAATATTTACAAGACTATAGATTGCATTAGACTGCATTTTAATTCTTTTTGGTTTTGGTTTTTTTTATAGGCTGAGAATTAGAGCAAAAGCTAAAACTGCAACCATTTTAATAAAACCAGGACTTTCAGCAGTTCTCTGCCTCAGTTTGGACTTGTAAAATGGGAGACACAACACTTGTTTGCTTCATAATACTTATATTGGGGAAAATATGTCCAGATTGTCAAGGTTTCTGATGTTACAGGCTGGGGAACAGTACATGTTCCTTAGCTCAGCTGGATGTGACCCTGCAGACTGCAACCACTGAAGTGACAAAACAGGATTTGGTCTGATATGTCAACATCAGCCTGGTGCTTCTGACATCATCTGCTCAGCAACACAATCAGCACAAGCTCTCCACATAGCTTTAGGCAGAATTCATTATTGCTCTCTTATGCTGGCTTGGCCAGTGCCAAATGATGACAAAATATCTCTAAGGTCTGGGTTTGGGGCTTTTCAAAGAGGGCTCCTGGCAGGAAACATGGGGGTTGGTGCCAGGTCAAAAAGGGGAATCGAGAATACGCCTCATCTCCATGATGAGGAGAAGGTGCAGCTATAGATGCCCTGGCTGCACCCCAGCTCTGGTTCTGTGCCACCCATATCAAGTAGGGTATCATTTAGGTGAGCAGAAAGAGCTTCCCTGGCAACACAGCAACAGGAGAGGAACAAGCTGCCTCACTTGGACCTTTGCAAAAGGCTGTGGAGAGCACAGGCAAGGACTAGAGTAACTGGGGCTTCTCCAGCAGTTCTGCTGAGCTGCTAACATCAGGGGTTGAGTCGCTGTCACTAGCACACCCATACTTGCAGGCCTAAGCTGATAGACAAGAAATTGAACCTGAAAGGATCCTTCTGCTGATTCTTCTTTTCATCAGCTTGCATTTCATTAAATGTCACTCATTTGCATTGCATGGCACCACATTACTATAGTTATCCTGCCAGTCACTGCGGGGCTGGTGCCCAGCAGCAGAGCAGCCTGCTGTCCTCTCTGCCTACCTGGGAAACTCCAGTGCACACACCGGCTGGGGGAGCTGCAACCAGACAGAACAGTAGCCCTCAAAGCCTCCAAGTAGACAGAGTGTTGGTACACAGAGACTCTTTAGTAGCGCTACAGGTGACAACTCTGCAGCCAAAGGCCTCACTGTCATTGTCTTCTCTAGTGTTTTCAAACCTGCCTATCCGTTGACTTGCTCTGCTCTGTTTTATTTTAACCAATACTTAAGGCCAAACAGACTAGATTTCAGGTGTGAGACGTGGCGTATTCATGGAGTATTGTTTATAAAACTCAGTCACCCTGAACAGCTCCCAGAGTGCTGTGGCAGCCTTGAGGTTACACACTGCTGTTTCTCTGTGACAGCTTAACAGATCTGCAAAGCGATTGAGGGAACCGGGCAGCTCCAGCTCTGCCCCTTGTCCCAACACAGACCAGCTCCTGCCTGCGCAGGGCTGCCGGCTGCCCAGGACCACACTGGGAGCGCAGCTGCCCCTACCATGCCTCAGGGCTCTGCACTGCAGGTCACTGCAGCTGCAGATGAAGAAGAGGCTCCTCTGAGTATCATCTGTCATTTGTGCTGTCACTAGAGAATTAGGAAGATCAGCTCGACCAAAGACCCCTCTGACACCCTGGAAACAGCCTAACACGCTTCATCAATCCCATGCCAGACTTGTACCAAACAATTCAAAGGTTGAGAGCACCTGTAGATTAAGAAGCAGCCAGAGGTTTTCCACCAGCCAGTGGGGTCCACACACCACACCACCTTCCCAGAAGCTAAAGAGATAAGCATAGGTGTGCATACATGCACCAGCCCCCACCCCAGTGACTTGTTCTCTTTTCAGTGTGAATACAACCCCTGCATCACAGGGACGCTAACCCCAGGTAGGCAACGACTGCCTCCTGCTCTGTAAGGAGCCCTTCTCTTCACCCAGTACCTCACCCATCTGGGGTAAGCCAACAATGTAGATAAAAGCCTGTGATTAACAAGCAGCAAACTCTGAGACCACCACACTTATTTTCTGTTCTTTAGCTTCAAGAAGTGCATTTCAGGCCTATTTGGTCTTCTACTAAATATATGTTGTATTGTCCCTAATTGTTACTTTCTGTAACAATTAGTTAAGTCTTTCACAGACAAACACAACAGCTACGCCTGCACTGTTACCAACCTACATCTGACTTAGAAGTACAGGCTACTCCTACCATCACTGGAAGCCTCAGAGTCAATACTGTATTCTCTCCCCTTTTTAATAATGCCCTCATCACTTTATCTACTCCTTTCCAGAACTATATTAAATGATGAAACAAATTCATCTCATTTTCCTTCCAATTGGAAAGTGATGCATGGGATTTCAGTTATTGATTCATTGTTGGTTTGTTGGGTTTATTTTTTAAAAACACTGCTCTTTGAGTGCTTGTGATTGAAAACAGGCTCTGCCTTACACAGGGCAGCTGCAGGATCACTGTGGGAAGCCTCTCACACGGTGCTTGATGCGCTGTGCCGCAAATCTCTTGCTTCTGATTTAGCACCTTTCTTTGGATTCATGCAAATTGTTCTTAATTAATTGGAACTGTTGTGGGTTTTAGAAAATTAATAATCAGAAACAAAGACAGCTATTCAAAAGAGTTTAGAGCAGAAAAGCATTTTGGTTTAGAATATATGGCAATGATAAAAGGAGCTTTAATTAAGAGGAACTGAAGAAACAAAAGGATGGATCTTTCAACACTAGAGATCGGTGATGAACTTCAGGATCAGACATTTCAAAGACTTCAACCATCTGAAAGTCACACGTTCCAAATTTAGGTACCAAAGGTTTCATACTCCCAGCATTGCAAAAGCCTAGGGCTAGTCCCTCAGCTAGTGACAAGACACTAGTGAATGTAGATTGAATTCAGTGTAGCCATACTGGTTAACATAAACTGATATCCCTGTCCTTAGATTGGAATACTTGCACAAGCTGCAATCCTTCATCTAAATCAACAGGCTGTAGAGTTTATTTTCATTAGGATTCATTTTCACTTAAGAGTTCATATCACGAGATTTACACGTTACATCCCAAAGAGTATGCACAGCTGTGTGAACTACCTCAATTGTTCCCTTAGGTTTAGAGATAATTTCTGAGGACTTGGCCATATGTGTTTCCAAGACCCTGGAATGTCAAGTATAAGAAAAATGGGAAAAGTAATTTTATACCTAGAAAAATAAAAAGAGGAAAGTGCTGATAATTCACCATAAGCAACAATTAATCTGATCTTTTAACCAGCCATATCTGTCTCACTAATACACAGGGGAGCTACAACTGTACCTGCCACAACCTAATGCCAGGATTTGGAAACCCTGCTAGCAAGTTGAATCAGCGGGTGCAATCATCTGTCTTGCCAAAAGCGATTCAACTGAAAGCCCCCCTAGTTACAGCAGCACAGAACTGTGCAAGTAAATTAGTCAGCTCAGAGCTCCATGTTGCTGCAGTTAGCCTGTTTCCAGCATCTAAGCTACCCAAGTGTGATGTGTTTATACCGCATGAAGGAGTAACCTTGCCCTCAGATGTGCCCTCGCGCACAGTTTCTCTTTGACTTCAACTTTGTAGTAAGGGATAGTAGTTTATTGCTGCCTCATGCTAACTCCTGTGGTCAGTAAGGAAAGGACCCTTTACTCTCCTCTTTACTCCAGTGTCTTCTTGCGTTTCTCGCCCATCCACTCTGGAGAAGAAAGGCACCTAGCACATTTGAACCAATGCCCCATAGCGATTGCTTCCTACCGCAGGTATGTGGTCCAAGGTATAATGTCATCCTTAAAGGTTATGCCCATCCCGTTCACTTTCTTTAAGGGAAGAAAAAAAAAAAAAAAAGAAAAAAGCCAACAAAAAACCAACACACTTTTAATGTTCTTCTCCTGAGAGGGAAAATGACCTTTCATTGCAGAAAAACATACTGGCTGCGCCATTAACGCTGGGGAGTCAAGTCCTCGCTGCTTTGATTGAAGAGCTGTGTGAATCGCCGGCCACCTCTCACTGCTGTAAAACCTCAATGCCACATTTTGTGCAGCTTACACTACTCTGTCAGTTGTGCTTAATGCAAATGGTACATACACCCGCTGCTGTATGGTGTGAGACTTCCTCCTATTTAACAGAGTAAAAGGAAAATTTGGCCCTTTCCAGCCAAAAGTCATGACATTTAACCATACCAAGGAATGCCAGGCATGGGCTGGTATTAATGGTTCCAATCGTATAGTTCTAGTTGGGATATATGTCAGAGAAAATCTTTAACAACATAGGATATGTCATCATTATTAAAATTTCTCACCATCTTGTTCATGACACTCTGTTTAACAGATATAATTCATTATTACTTAAGTTGCTCTGTGCAGAGGATCTTCCCACTCCAGATGCCAGTTTAACAGGTATATACTCAAGGTAAGTGTCTAGTCAACTAAGCCATTTGAATAAATAAGTATCCTTGATTGTTCACATCCTTCTATATCTTCATTCCTAAAAGAAAGCTCTGACTATATGGGAGTATGGGGGAATTACTGTGTGTCTCTATTTCTTGCCTTTGTGATTAAAAAAAATGCACACTTTGAAATAATGAATAATCCTTTATATCATGATTAATAGTGTAAAAGAAATAGATACTATAGATTTCTGTAGGGATGTACAGGCTGTGGTTTAATGTACTAAGCCTTTGAACCTTACCCAGAGTATACAGACTATTTTACAAACAATATCTAGAACATGAATGACAGGTATTTATAATGTAACCTACTTTTTTTTTGAAGACTGGTATGACATATGATGCCTGAAGTAACCCAGGCACTCGCAGAATGTCTCAGGATCAGAGGTTCCTTCAGACTGGTGTTGCCCTCTGCTGCCGCACATCTGTGTCCAGCCCAGTAGCGGCAGGGTCTGTTCAGAGTAGCACAGAGAACAGCTGTAAGTTGTATTTCACATGCATTTCTACTAGTTGCTCTCTAGATACTCATGGTTTCAAATTTGCCAACCTTGTAACACCTCTTTGTTTAGTATTCTTTCACCCTAGTACAACATCACAGTATTAGTAGACACTTTCCTCCCTAAAATTCCCCAAGTCCAGCATGTTACTACTTCGTCAAGTGGGAAGGGACTGTATGACCTTCCATGCATTCACCAGGATGTATCTGAAAACCATTGCCCTGCACGGTGGAATAAAACTGATTTTTCTGTGCCTAGTAATCTTACATATTAGTGCAGGTCTTCAGCAAGCCTTGTCCCCCAGCCACAAGCACAGCCTTTGAACTCATTGGGAAACCGAGGCACAAACTCAATGCAATAGGAGAGAAGCAGTCTTGTAGAGAAATGTGGGGGAAAAAAAGTCAGTAAGGAAAACTTAACATTAACAACTTGCAGGACGCTTTTCAGCTGAAGACAATCAAATGAACAGTTAAGGTGGCACTTGAAATTCAGGGGGCAACTCTTCCTTCTCAAGTCTAGGATTTGGTTGTTTATGTCACTCGTACTTAGCCTCTTACAGAGACGTGGCCTTTCCTGCCCTGTTTCCAAGCCAAGCCAAGCATGAGTGTATCTGCCAGGCTGAGCAGGGCCCAGCCTCCTCCCGTCAGCCAAATGCCCCAGCTCCCACCATGGCCTCAAAGAGCAGCTGCAGCTGGGAATACTGTCATAACAACTTATGATCGGAAATTTCAATTCAACAGAAAAACATCTGGAAACATTCCCAGTATACCCCAGCCTTGGCTTTTTTGTGCTGGAAAAAGGTATCCCTCTGTGTGCTGCCAGAGGAGGATGGCCACATCGCTGCCCAGGAAAGGCCACTCCTCTGTCTCTGCCCCCAGACTCCATATCATCAGAGGAGAAGCCCATGTTGCTGAACCCTCTCCAGGGAGCCAGCCCCAGAGAGCAGCCCATGCCTCAGCTCAGTCCTGTCCCTGCCAAGAAAGACTCAGCATTCCCCTGAGCTTCAGGGCCCTGGGCAAGGCAGGGGAGGCGGCAGAGGTGGACCTGGCCTGGCCAGGGCAGGCTATCTAACACTATGCGTGGCCAGACTCCAGCAAAACTCCCTTTAGGTGCATGAAATGGCACCTCATGGGCCAACCTGGCAGCTGCCTGCCCCACCTGCCTCCTTCTTTAAACAAAATACAGGCTACCTGATGTGCCCTCACAGGCAGGTTGCTGATGGGTAGTTAAAGCAGATTGAGAAGTGCATTATTAATAGTCACCATGTAGGTTTAGAAGACTGTGGCTAAGGACAGTAGAGGTGCCTGAACTGCTGAAATAAATGGTTTGTCCCACTCATCACATGATCAGTGATGGTTTGAGGGTTCCTGGACACCCTATCAATGCTGTGATCAATGCCACTTCAATTACATCTTCTGTAGTGCGTTGGTACAAATGCTGATTTATGCCTAGAAAGTAATAGCTTTGTTTCTCACCTCACAGAGAAGTCTTTAAGTGAAAGTGTATTTCTGCAGGGCAGAGGAGACTATCAGGGGGCTCTGTGACTATTGGCTTTTTTACCTTTGCCAAAACACACACCGCCACTCTGTGAGGGCGCTCGAGGAGAAAACAGGGACGTTCAGATCCTGACACAAAGCAGACAAAACAGGGCTGGGGGGAGAGGGAGGAGGGAATCTGCAGATCAGCCATCTCTGCTCATCCCTATGGCAGGTATGGGAGCAATGCTTCCTGCTTCATCTCAAGCAAAAGGCTTCTGTTCAAAGACAGGAAATAAAAACCCAAATTAATTCAGAGAAATCCTCACATGCAGCCTGCTGCCTGTGATGCAGCTTTTCATCCAACGGCAGCCCGTGGGGAGAGGAAAGAAAGAGCTGCCGACTCCAAATGGGCACCTGTCAAACAGGGGGTTCATCCTGTTCAAACCAACTGCTGCTGCCCCAAGCATGGCTGTAGGGGACACCTTCCCCCACATGGAGGCAGCAAGGTCTTTCCTTGGGGAACTGGGGAAAATAGAGCTTCTACACATCCCAGTGAACCTTAGGCTGATGCAACAGGTAAATCTTTGGGGTGTTGCTTTTGCAACTGGTCAGCCATGCTTACCAGTGAGAAAAAAAAATACATAAATATGCATTTTAGGTTGTCAGTGACAGAGGTTTCATTGGGTTTTCTGCCAAGAAAGGTCCTGACAGTCTGAGCACTATTCCAGCTAAATAATGCATTTCTGAAAGCCTTAAATAAAAGAAAGATCTTGCTGGAAATAGCACAGGGAATGCTTACTCTCCAAGCATGTTTGTGGGGTTTTTTTGTATCAGAATGCCAGTCCCTCACTAGTAGTCCTGCTGATAAGAAAAAAAAAAAAAAGATCTTAATTTGAAGCTAGCCACACTTGGAATTTGATGAAGGGGGTGTATTACCCAAATGGAGAAGACAAATGAGCCCTGAACAGCTTCTTCTCTTCCCATCGTGCCAGACAGGGGTAGCACATGCAGCAAAAGCTCCCTTCCCATCAGGACATGAGATTATGTTGTTTTTTAGCCAGCAATAAGTCAAAACTCTTCTCTTACTGTACAGGTCTCATCCCTCCCAAAGAAACAATAAATGACAGGAAGAGGGGAAATGGCAGTAGTGGTAGACCCTCCTATTTGTACCCAAGCACAAACCACACAAGAACATCCAGGACAACAAAATTTGCCTCAGTTCCAGAAAAAAAAAAAAAACAACACCAAAAACCACCAAAAAAAAAACCAGCAGAAGACAGTAAAATCAGAATAGGGAGAGCAATTTCAATAGTAGGGATGAGCACTGCCATCTAATATCTTCACTGTGATAAAGGAGACAACTCTTCCCTGGGAAATATAAAGTCCAGGCTGTAGACATTTTCATGTGCCACTTTAAAAAAATACTTTTATACTGCATGTCAGTATTTTTTGCTCTCTCCCTGTCATGTACAATTGCAACAGCAATGGAAAGAGCCGCTGCCTCCATCTTGGATTAATACAAGTGACATTTCTCCTCAACTATTTTTATATAGCTACTGTCAGTCTGTCTTAGTTTAGACAACT
>VYZU01078497.1:0-10935 GCA_013401355.1 Ceyx cyanopectus
AAACCATTCTATGAGTCTGTGGTATGATCTGGGAGAGGAGGTGCTGAGGGACAGACCTCAGGGCACATGTGGGTGCAGAGGCCAACCCAGTGCAGGGACGTGTTCAGCCCCTCCTGGCCAGGCTGGAGCAAGTGGTGAAGAGAGAGGTGACTGGGAATGAGGGAGAGACTTCGATCTCACGATCCCATAGAGCAAGCGCTCCAGTGTGAGCTTAGGAAGAGGTGGGGGGGATAAAACCAAGAGGGCTCCAAGACTTCTTTTATTGCTTCTGTGCTTGTGCAGATGTTCTCCTCAGCCACGGCAAGCCCCGGGACAGCGCCGCAGTCAGAGCCGCGCAGCGCGGTGGTGGAGCGCTCGTTCTGACGCTGGTCTGGCACTGGCTCGTCTCACCCGACGCCCCGTGGCTGGGAGGATCAGCCAGGTAGAGGCTGTAGAGTGGTAGCACTAACAAGGTTTCCACAAAGGACCCTCCCTTCTCCCCGCTTGTCTTGGGCTAGTGGCCAGTGAGTAGACTCCCTGAGATTAGCGTGTGCGTTAACGGCTGTCTCGCTCCGTGGCTGTGCTAATCTCTGTGTGCTGGCAGGGCAGCCCGGGTGGGGAGTGACTAACCTGGCCATCATTCCATGTGTTCCAGGCACACTTGCCATTTGCAGTGATCGGGAGCACCGAGGAGCTGAAAATAGGAAACAAAATGATGAAAGCTCGCCAGTACCCCTGGGGAACAGTGCAGGGTGAGTTGAGCTCTGGGATTCTCATGGCACAGATGGGGACACATCTGCCAGGGGGCAGTGGGCTCTCATGAGAGGAACAAGGTCCTGCTGGACTTGAGTATCTCACTGGGAATTAAGTCCTTGTGTCAGGCCTATAGTGCCAGCTTTCTTTGCTCAGAAGGGCTGTTGGAGGAGTAGACAGATGGGGGATGTAGGAAAAGAGCTTTGTTTCTGTCCCCATCTCACCCCTTCCCGTGTTTTCTTCAGTGGAGAACGAAGCTCACTGCGACTTCGTGAAGCTGCGGGAGATGCTGATCCGCGTGAACATGGAAGACCTTCGTGAGCAGACCCACACCCGCCACTACGAGCTGTACCGGCGCTGCAAGCTGGAGGAGATGGGCTTCAAGGACACGGATCCAGACAGCAAGCCCTTCAGGTGGGATCCTGGAGGAGACAGGAGAGCTCAAGAGAGGCATTTGTTGGATGCGCTCTCCGCGCGTGTCCTTGCGAGAGCACGGAAAGAACCAATGCAGCAAGAAAAGCTGCCAGGTCAGATAAATCCAGACTTCAGCAAAGGTGCTGGCTGAGTGAGAGAGGTGAAAGCAGAGAGGGTGTGCAGGGTGGACTGACTGCAATAAAGGAGTAGAAATGTCAGTGCTGCAGAGATACAGCAGCATCCCTCTAAACTTGTGTTTGTGGGCAGCTGGTCTCTTTGAATTGCCCAACATTCAATGTAGAGAAAAGTGCAATAGCTTCTAGACCCCAGATAGGGGTTGGATGAGGAAGACCTTGGGCACATGTGGGTGGGTGAGTAGCAATATTCATGGTGAAGGCTTGGGGGTAGCAGGGTTTGTCCTAAGTGGTATCACTGGACTTTCTTTTCTTTTTAGCTTACAAGAAACTTACGAAGCCAAAAGAAACGAGTTTCTGGGGGAACTGCAGAAAAAAGAAGAGGCAATGAGGCAAATGTTTGTCCAGAGGGTCAAGGAAAAAGAAGCAGAGCTGAAGGAGGCTGAAAAAGAGGTGAAGACTGCAGTACCTGTCTCATTATGGTTGTGAGTGGTAGATCCACTCCCAGTAGCTGCTGCCCAATCTCTTTCTGCAGAGTGGGGCTTAGGCCTTTCCTGTCAAGAAGACTAACACTTAACTTGGGGGTCTTAGAAACATTAAAGTGTTCATCCTCTAGGACAAAACTATATCACAGTGCTTGTATAGCACAGCTTACTACACCATGGAAGTGCCATAGTCTTGATTCTGATGGAGAGTTGCATTGAGAGAAACAGACCCTGATATAAGCCTGTTATATAAAAAAATACCCATACGGCTTCATTAGCAGTGTGAAAAATCCATTAATGTAATGACCTTAAAAGAGAGTAAGACAGAGGCCCTTGGAAATGGGTTAATTATTTTTGTTTTAATGATTATACTCTCCCAATCCTCTACAGTTAATGTGTGCAGTGGTGCATCACTGAACACTGCTTGGTTTGTAAGCTGTTGTGGAAGGAGACTGTTCCCTGCCCTTTTTCTCTTCAGTGTCTCAGCTCAGGGGGCTAGAAGTGATGTAGAGACCAAAAGACATGTGCAGGCTCAGATCTCCTGGGATCCTTCCTTCCATCTTGCTCTTTTTCTGTGAACAGAGTACCTGGTAGTGCTGCTGGGTCTTGCTCACCTCTCTCTTTTCCCTCTAGCTGCATGAAAAGTTTGATCGCCTGAAGAAGTTACATCAGGATGAGAAAAAAAAGCTAGAGGATAAGAAGAAGTCTCTGGACGATGAAGTAAATGCATTCAAACAGAGGAAGACAGCAGCTGAGTTGCTCCAGTCTCAGGCTCAGCAGGCTGGAGGATCTCAAACTCTTAAAAGAGATAAGGAGAGGAAAAAGTAAGTTGCTAACTCAGTGATACTTGCTTTTTGGTAGTGGTTCTCCTTTACTGCTTTTCTGGGTGTTCATATCTGTCTCCCAGCCTAGCCAGTCCTTATCAGGGAAGGTTTGCAGCCAGATCTAATCCCTAGTGAGGCTGAGCAGTAGCTGGAAACATTTTACCTTTAGCTGTCATCGTGAAGAGCAGGGAGCAGTGCTGACCTACCTCAGTGCTTGCTGGCAGCTTGGGAGAGGATGAGCTTGTTTCCAGTCCCCCAGATTCCCTGTCCCTCCCTTGGTCTGTCAGTGCTTGTAATGAAGTGGAACAGTATTGGCTGCTGAGGGTAGGGTGTGGATAGCAGGGATGTCCCACCACCCGCAGAGAGGAGCCTCCTGCCTCGGGGTCTTCTTTGCTTAGGTTGGTGAAAAGCTTATACTTGTGGAAATGACTCGGGGAGACTAATAGTCCTGAATTCTCTAATATGCAAAATGGAAGGCTGCAAAATGAAAGGACAGGTCAGAGCTCCTTGTTAGTGCCAGTACTCTTCTCCATCCCTAAAGCAGCTTTTTGCCCTCCACAGAAACAGTTGAATACTGCATGGTTGTAGCAGTTCCCCATGCCAGGCACTGGTGTGACAGGATCCAGACCTCGTCACAGTCCTATGATCTGGGCCATTGCAGTTCCCATCCCAGGCTCCTCATGCTCTGCATTGCTCAAGAGCAACCAGCTGTACAGCTGACCAGTCCTCCCAGTTCACCCAGCAACGAGCAGTTCCTTTTCCTCTCACTGGGGTACATTTCCCAAAACAGAGCACTGTGCCACCTTACGTGTGTACAAGAGTGGTGTGCAGATACATAAGGGTCTGGTTTCTGTTCTACTGCCATAATCCCCTCTCTGCACATCCCTGGGGCTAATCCAGACTAAATCTTGCCCACGCTACACAGTCCTAAATAGATGGAGAGGTGCTGTTAATATGAGCAATATGGCACGTGTCCAAGGAGCTGACAGGATTGTTTATCAGGGAAAATAACCCTTGACTGTTAAACTTGGAATCCAGTGAGACAGGAGGGGAAAAACCCAATAACCAGAATGAGATCCTGCTTTAGTCTCTTTAGGTTTGAGCTGGAGCTGCTTCAACATCAACATTCTTTTGCCATGAGCAATTAGTGCTGCCCTTCCCTCGCTTGTCCGTTCCTTTTTCCTCTGTGCATTTTGATTTGCCCTTCTGAATTACCTTCAGGGGGGGATCATATCCTCTCATTCTGAGGAGCCTGAGACTGACTGGGGATAGTCTTCTCTCCCCACATGTGAGGAATACACAACTGATTTCTCTGGTGCTGGGAGCCCTCAGACAGCTGCACTTTGAGGACTGCAGCTGTCAGCCCCGAGATCCTTTATGATCGGGAATGCAGGAGAGGGAGATGACACACCTATAGTAGAAACAATTAGTCGTGGGGGCCCAGGTCACACCCTTGTTCCTAGAAGCAGTTCTGATGTCAGAAGAGCTCCTTCACACCAAGCACATTCATATGGAAAGGTATATGGTACCATCCTTGTCAGCTGAGGACACAGAAAGGCACAGAAAACTCCATGGAAGAGATAGTGCTTAAGTAAGGTTTGGGAAGGTATTAGGAGCCCTGTCTCTCCTCCAGTAAAATAGCTGTGTTAGAAATGGTGCTGCTTTCTTTACTCCATAGCTTCTCCAAGTGTTCTTAATAATTCATTGCCATATTTAGATCATAAACATCTCTAACAAACCATGAATTTCACAAGCTGTAGCTTAATTGTATCTTGTTCAGTAGTGGCTGGTGGAGCGCTAGTGTTTTTCTTTCTCAGGTGAGTCTTTTAAACCCCAAGCTCTGTAATTTGCACTAATCATGACTTGGTTTCATTTTTAACCAATTTATTTAATTGATTTTGTTGTTAACATCATTATCATCATCATCATTAGCTCTTACATCTATGCTGTTTTACAGTTAGCTGCTGTTTGGCTGCATGGTGCATGAGGCACGTTGTCCTGGTAAGAGTCATTCACTAATACAGACCTCACAGTGGGGTCACTTACAGCTCCTCAAAAAGCAGACCCCTGCAAGCCCAGAAGCCTATAAGCATTACCTCTGTCTTCTCTGCTTTCACCTTTGCTATGTGTGCTCTTCCAGGCACTCTCTACACGTGCAGCTGTAGGTAAAGGATGCAGTGAAGTTTGTCTTTAAAGATTCTGCAAAGTAAAGTGCAGAAGAGACTCAGGGTATGAATTGTAGAAAGAATAAGCATTAGGTCTTCCTCTTTTTGAGCCTTCCCAGCACTTTGTTGGCTCTGTTTTCTTTATTACATCTCCCTTAAAAATAAATTATATTCCTTAATCACATAAGCAATGTTAATACTATGGCAACAATTGCTATGGAGATGTGGTGCTGGTGATAGAACCAGCTAGCCATGGAAATGTCCCTTCCCCTTCTCCTTCCCTCCCACCCCTCCAAGTTCTAGTGTGGACTCGTGGTTGCTGTGCAGGTGAAGGCAGATGCAGGGCTGCTTTCTATCCCTCCCTTCACATACTAACAGATGGGAAAATCTGCCAAACCACAGCTTTCCTTTCTCCCAAAGCACCAGAGAATCTCACCAAACTCTGTGTGTGTGTGTGTGTGTGTGTGTGTGTATGTATATATATATATGTATGAGGGAGTGTTAACCTGCTGACAAGTAACCAAACCAGCATTCAGCTACTGACAGAGTTGATTGTCCCAAACCACAGCAGATAATACATTCAGCAGATAAAGACTGAGTATTTAGCAGATGATAAAGGCTCTGAAGATAGACTGACAGACTTCATGATGTTCTTAGCAGTCAAACAGGTCACCCTTGGCTTGGATGGTCAGTTACAACAGCCAGACACAGACCCACACTCCTGGCAGTGTCCAAGCTAGGGTAAGGCCAGTGATAGAAGCTGGCTGTGCTCAAGGTGTGCCCAGGAAGCCTGCCAGAGCACTTCACCCCTGGAAAAGGCCAGTTTCCAAGGAGTTCTGCCAAGATGTGGCGAGTCCCCACTGGAGAGAGCCCTGTCAGAGGTGTTGCACTGCAGGTCCACCCTGCTCAGCTGCTGTGACTCTGCCCAGAGCATCTCTGCCTTTATGGGAGCAGGGATGGAAGGTGGCCACGCAGTCACGGGCAGGCTTGTGGAACAGATAAGGTTGCACAAGAGATTTAACAAGCCTGACCCTAAGCTAGAGTGCAGTGGGGAGTGCTGGAATCTTGGGAATTGAAGGCTCAGTTAAACAAAGGTATGTGAGAAATGCACCTGCCTGGCAGGAGAGCAGCATCCTCATTAGGGTTATTAGTTAAACTGCTAATGACTGTGGTTTACTTACAGCTAGGTTGAATGTGTTTAATTGAGTCTGTCTAATTTGCTGTTGATTCTCTGGTGAGAGGGAGAAGAAAGCTCTCCCAGGAATGTCTTTCTCCATGGAGCAGCAACACTTGTTATCCCAGGCAAGGGTGGCAGCACCCCAGGTGCACAGGTGTCTTGGAGAAGGGACCTGTTGGAACAACACCAATGATGAACACCCTAAAAACTCACCCTTGAGCCCACCCTTCCCTGCAGGCAAAGGCAAGATTTACATTCCCTTCAGGATACAGTCCAGACTAACTTACATTAAACATTAGTCTGGCAGGGAGAGGCATCTGCAGTTCACTTCAATGGGCTGTTCCACTTCACAGAAGAGCTGCAGAAGGCTCTTGCACTGACTCAAACTGGAGCTTGTGGTTGTCTTGAGCAGCCTGTGGAATGAATGTCTCTGCTGCCAACAGTAACTCTGAAACAATGAAAAGAACAACTCTGCTTATCAGAGAGTGGGAAAAAAAGTGGAAAAATAAGCTCAAAGAGTAACTGTTCACTGTGGGGCAGAGTATGAAGGCACAGCTGAAGTGCAGTGAGTGAACATCACTGATCTGTGTTGGTGATGGATTGCTGTTGGCAGTGCTTGTAACTGTGCCCTGTTGTGTGCCAGACTTTGAATCCAAGGGAGGTCTTTGTTCCCACCACACAAATGCAGACAGTGCC
The DNA here is from genome assembly GCA_013401355.1 of Ceyx cyanopectus. Lineage (NCBI taxonomy): Eukaryota > Metazoa > Chordata > Aves > Coraciiformes > Alcedinidae > Ceyx > Ceyx cyanopectus. The sequence goes on from VYZU01078497.1 coordinate 6,628, forward strand.
TTGTTCAATGGGTGGTTGTCCTAGCTAAATTAAATATGTATACATGGTACTTTTGCAGAATTCAGAAGAATACTCTCCATATTGATCCATAAAGTATTGCAGGGCTCCACTGTTTTGCAAGGACACAAACAAGCCCCAGTGGATGAGTCTGTAGCTTGCAAAACTGGGAAGGGATTGTTTTAGAAAATGAATTGGATTCATCCCACTGCTGAGCGTGTGTGTGAGTGTGGGTCTGCAGAGAGCATGTTTTGTACTCTAATTAAACCTTATTAACACCAACATTTATTTTGGCCTGTGTGTGTCTTAGGAAACATTGATGTTCTGTTTGTTTTGGTTTTGTTTGTTTGTTTGTTTTTTTGTCATGGCTCCATAAAACCATTAATCTGCCTTTTTCTTTCATTTTCAGTTCGGGTTTCCTGTAGAACCTTTCCCTTCACACCAGAAGCCAATGCCCCACACTCGGTTAACACCCAGCTCTGCCCCTGTGCCTCTCTGCTCCCCTGCCCTCAGCGCTTCCCTCCCGCTCACCGGGTGTTCCAAGCAGGAGCCCACCCAGCCCTGGCTGCTCGTGGGAAGACCTCGGCCCCAGCCCGCGTGGAGCTGGCAAGAGAGGCTGGTTGCTGGTGGCTCTTCCCTTTGGGCAGGGTGCTCGTGGCCTCCCCTCCTGCCAGTCTCTTGGCTTTGTGGCTCTGCTCCGTGCTAGGCGAGGAGGGCTGCCCGGCGCCGGGCGCTTACCCTGCTGTGGGACACCCTGAATGCCACCTGCTGCTGCCCTGGGCTGGCACCTGCTGTGAGAGGCTGGCTGCCCTCCCCCTTCTGATCTTGCTGTATCTCACCTTCATTACCCCCACCCCCCACTGCTGCCATGTGCAACCAGAATAGTTTGAAAGGACTTTTTGCAAAACTTGACAAACTTGACACCCCCCCCCCCCCCCAAGGCGTGGCCTGAGTCCAGACCTCAGGTGCCCAGGCCTGGGGGGTCTCCAGCTTGGATCCACGGTTTGCAGCTAAGTGTTCTCTGAATGCTGCAGGGGTCAGGAAGGATCTCTTGGCTCGTCTCCCTCGCAGTCTGCGGGCCTGGGTGCACATCCTGGATCCAATCTCAGGGAAAGCTGGTCACCCTGCTGTACATATCAGTGTTTCTGAAGAACCATGATGGTGTTTCTCTGACTCTTCTCAGCGATTCCAACAAGCCCTGGTTTTAATGCAAAAAGTGTTACCTTTATTTTTTTTGTTCCTATTCGGCACCTGTTTAGAAGCACCCAGATGCTGTCAGGCTGCTTCTCAGATTTTCTATTCAGCAAAAGCCCTGTTTTACTGCAAGATTTGCACTGAAAAGGAGGGTGTTTGCTCACTAGAGCCAGTTTACTCCAGGCAAGCGCAGCTCTGGTTTGCCTGCAGGTGTCGTCTTCTCTGTGTATTTCTGGACGAGTTGTTTCTAAATAAAGCCTTCATCAGACAGTGGATTCTGGTTAACATTTACTTCTTTTTCTTTTCTTTTTTTTTTTTTTTTTTTTTGTTTTTTTTTTGCCCTTTTTTTACAGTAACCCATGGCTCTGTACTGACTAATTACCCCGAATACAATGGGCCGGAATGGACCTTCGTTTACTTGTTAAATCAGAGGGTCTAATAAAATGTGACAGCATTTCAGCTGCCCTTTCCCATGGTGTTACCCTTGCTTTCCTTTATATCTTCATTGTCATTCTGTTTTTACTATGTACTGGTGCTTATTCATTTTATTAAACAATGTCAAATCAGTCTGATAATGTTTTTGGATGCTGCAGCTTTAAATCCTGCATCCCCTCCCCCCCCAATTGATGGATTTCCCTTTCTACTGGTCCCTCTCCACCCACATAAATAAGGGAAATAAGTTCTGTGAGTTATTTTTGCTGGCAAAATAATGCATTTTAAATGTATTTATTGGTGATGTTAAAATAACATCACTTTAATTATCACGTGGTTGAGAGATAAAAACCACTGTTCTCTCTATACTTGGTGTCATTTTCCTGATATCATCTGCCTTTTTTAATGTGCTTTTATTTTTTCTGTTGCTGATTCATGCTCATGCAGCCTAGAGTGCAGTCCTCACTTCCATTTCAGACTGGCTTGTTGTGCCCCCAGTTTCACACTGTGTGCAGGTCAGGTTCTCTGGGTGTGGCTGAATCCACACCTCCTGACCCCGCTGAAAGACAGGGATGCAGCTGCCAAATACTGCCAACAAACCCCTTCACATCCTGATTTTTTGGAAGATGAGCAGGAACTGGAGCTGGGTGTGGTAGATGGTGTGGGTTTGGTGTGAGGCGAGCAGGGCAGTTTGGGTGACACCACAGCCCCACCAGCAGCTCCTGCTTACACAGCAACTCAGACCACTGCCCTTTCCAGCCATCAAGGCAGTTCTCTCTTGATTGCAGTGATTTTCTCAGCTATCCTGTTTCACCCTAAATAGTTCTCTCATGAAAGTATTTGGCTGTTCTGTGGGGTTTGGTTTTGGTTTGTTGGGCTTTTTTTAAGCAATATAAAATAATTGGGGGTGTTTACTTCTACTGCTCCCAAAAGCAGTCAATACCAGTATCAGATTTCTAGATTATCTGCTAAAAGAACCTTTTTTTTTACCATACTGCAGGTCACTGGCTCTTCCTGATTATAACCTTAAGGTTACCTGAAGTCTTTTTAACAACTTTAAAAGTTTTTTACTTGTGTGATTTCCTTGAAGTACCTGAGTTGCCACAAGGAGGTTCCATCTCTCTCCTGTCAGCTGTTTCCATGTTGCATCTTTTTTTTTCCTGCTTTTTGAATGTCTTTCTCTTTTTTGCTAATCTCCTGTTTTTTTCTCTTTTTTTCCCCTTTCTCTCTCTCTAGCTTTTTTTAATCTGTCTGCACCAGCTGCACTGGGTCTGAGGGAGAAGACTGCCACTTCTAGAAGAGATTAAGGGTCTTTTGTCTGGGGAGGGGGGGACAAATCTTCAGTGTTAGTGTCTGGGAAAGAAGCTCTCTTACTGACTTGCATGGTATCTAAAATCGAAGTGTCTTGTAATTTGTGTGACAAGACAGGGCAACGTGGGCAACCGATTGTTTACCTGGAATTGTGAAGAGCAGAAATGTGATGTTTGGACTAACGATGTAGCGAATACATTTTCAAACATTGTTATGGGCATATATATTTTTTTTTTTTTTCTAATTCTGTCTTTAATAATGTAAATGTCAGGGGCTTCCATAAGGTGTGAAGCCCAAGGAATATTTTCAATATGCTGTTGTTTGGTTTTGGAAGCTGTGCACTCAGCGTCAAAGGAAACACAAACATGGTGCAATTTGCTCTGTCGGCAGCCACGAAATATTTAATTTTAACAAAGAAATAAAGTAAGAAGTCTGTGTTTTCATTGGTGTTCTCCTCTGTCTCTCCACCGTATTAAACAAGCTCCTTCGGCTGCTGGACGTGGCTCAAGTGGTACTTTATTCATTTCCCTTTTCTATCGTTAGCAAATCGTTATCAGGCAGCTGACTGACAGCTGGTACCGTAGTTGATCCGTCCACACCCCCGTGAGTAGGTGCAGCGCCCTCCGAGCAGCCCCGGCTCCCCTCGTCCCGGTCACCGCATCATCTCCGCGGCGCGGCGGCTCTGGGCTCGGTCTCGGTGCTACCCGGCAGAGAACCGCAGCGAGTTCCCTCTCGACAAGCGCTGGAGAACCAGCTCCGCTCGGCCCGGTACCTTTCTAACTCGGATGTACGTTTTAAATAAAAAGTTCGAAAGGCCCGTCGCGTGTTGTTGTGATTGCGGCTCCCGGGAACGCCGGGCCTGGCCTCGCAGGGAGCGGTAGCTGGAGGGAGCCCGGCAGGGTTGGGCCGGGAGGGTTTCCTCGCCCCTCGGGCAGGAGCATCCTCACCCCAGCCCCGGCCCCCTCTGCCGTCCTGCACCTCTTGTGGGCCGGGGGCGACCACACCACTCGCCAGCAGAGCCGCCTGGTCCCGGCAGCTCCGCACCGAGGCTTGACCCCGGTGAGAACCCTCGAGCACGTCCAGCCCGGTACCCGGCGGGGGAAGAGCTGCTGGGGCGGCACCGAGAGCCCGTGTCGCCGGCGGGCGGGGGTGCGCTGTCCCCTCCCCTGCGAGCCGCTGGAAGCCTCGGTTGCGGCCCCGTCCGCGGCCGCCAGGGGGCGCCAGTGAGCAGAGGCGGCGGCAGCTTCTCGCTGCGTCTCGCGCGGCTCTGACGCGCCAACACGTGACGCGGCGCCGGCCGGGCCGCTCCGCGCGAGCCAGGGTTCAGCGGCCGCCACCGGCACGGGCGGGGCCGCGGGCGGCGGAGCCGGGGCC
>VYZU01078498.1:0-20055 GCA_013401355.1 Ceyx cyanopectus
GAGTGTATTTATATCCCTGCTTTGCTATGGGACTGTTATTCCAGGCACAATATAAATCATGACTGAGAAATCAAAATACCTCTGGTCCCTGTGATGTACCTGACAGCAGAGCACAGGTTCAGTGAGTTCAGCAGAACTGCTAACACTTGATGCTCAACTAGATCTTCTGTGGTGTCTAATTTATACTGCTCTCAGCATACAGAGCATTTGCTTTGGCAAATGAACTTACCAACTTTTGGTGCTTTCCCAGAAAAAAAACCCAAAGTACTCAATAAATCACTGAAATAAAATCACTACTTTGGGGGAACCTTCTCTTCTCCATTTGCTGCAACCTCACAACTTAAAAAAACACCCCATTAAGTGGAATAATTTAAAATTTGCTCATTTTTTATCTGTGTTGCCTGACCAATTTCAAGTAGCTACACCAAACACAAGCCCCAAATCCTGCACTGTAGGGTAGACATTCTTTGTAAGCAACCTTTGTATGTGTGACTGGGACTTGAGACTATCCCAAGCCATGCACTTCTTGGAATCCAAGGCCTCTGGTTTTCTTTCAAGCCTGGCAAACAGCCTGTGAGGACTGTCACATACACATCAGTCTCGTCAGTTAAATGGAGATTAACGGGGATCAGCAGGAGTAAAAGCACTCCACACCATAAACCAGCAAAAAGTGAGTCCTGCCATCACACCCAGCACCCACCTCCCTCTCTTTGAGGCATCTGGGGTTTTTTGCTGCTTGAATTTTATTCCTAGTAAGCAATATTCTTTCGTGTGCATATGAAACACTCATTTCATCTCCTCTCACTGAAGTCTTGGTGAGGTCTGCTAATAACTTCCCAGATCATCATATTCTGATGTCTCAGTTTGTGTTCTTAGTTGGCAAAGTCCAGTCTGTTTTCTCAGGGGGAGGGCTTGGGGATTTTTGGTGTTTTCTTTGGTTCGTCTGTGATTTTGTTTGGCTGGGTGTTGTTGTTGTTTTGTTGTGTGTTTGTTTTTAGGGTTACACCAAAGAGAAAAAGAAACAGAAAAGGACATCGGTGATTTTCTGAGTAGCCTAACCAGTGCATGGTTCAAGGTGCTGTGTTTGCAGTAGCTTAACTCCTGACTATAAACCTCCCTCCTCCACATACAGTTGGGATCCCTGATGCTCTCAAAGGGTTTCACAGCCCTGCTCTGGTCACTGGGGCCAAGGGAAAGGTTGAACTGGCAGCCCCCTCTGGGACACAGAAACACCCCAGTTCTCACAGGTAGTTGTGACTGCAGAGGCTGAGCTGCTTGCAGGGTAACCCCCAACTGTGCCAGGGCTCCAGCACCCAGAGAGCTTCAGAGGACAAGAAGGAAATCACTTGCAAAATAGCAAAGATAATTTCATAGACATTTTTTCTTGTGCCTTTATAGGGTGTTGGACTTGCTGCCCTGTTGCTGGAATCAGGAGAGCTGTTTGTGTAGCTTTCAGGTGTATTCCAGGAAAGTCTTTCCTTTCTCTTCTACCCTGCAGATGCATGCCTATTAGCTCGAAAATCTATTTATTTTTGTCCCTGTTGTAACAGCCACTTGGTACTTCAGCCAGCACATCCCTCAGCTCACACTGCCTGGACTGCATCTCATCCTGGCCTGGGGCTGTGGGCAGGGATCTGCCCCAGCTCTGGGGCTCTACAGAGCAGTGATCCCACTGGAAACGAGTGGAGGAATCCAGTGGTGACCACCAGTGGCTTCCCTGAGGTTTTGCCCTCTGGGAACTGGAGCTGCTTTGGGCTCTTCTGCAAGTCCCTAACTGAGGGCCCAGGGTGGCACTGAGGCTCTTTTCTTCTAACCAGATTCAGCCCCAAGCCCAAATCCAGGTGCAGTCCCTGCTCAGGCCTGCTCCTGCAGAGTGATTTCTGCCTCTCAAACTACCTTGAGCTTTGTAAACTTTTGGTCCTGCTGGAAGAGCTGCACTGTTCCCAAGGCTGAATTGCACTGGGTGTAAATTGTTCCTCTGCTAGGGGAAAATGGGGTGGGCTCCCCAAGTTCCAGCTGCAGCCTCCTCCCAAGGCTGGACCTGAGCCCTGCATTAATCCTGAGCTCAGCAATCGTCACAGCTGCCCCAAGAACCCTTAGTGACCACTACAAACAACCCTGCTTAGAAGGGGGCACGTGCAAAGCCCCTCTTCCCTCCTCACTGTGAGGCCGTGCACGTGTTGGGTTTTTTAATGTTCATACATTAGTGCAAGGAAGGGTGTTAGCATCATCCCAGTGTAAAATAAAACCAGCTGTATCCATTATAAGTGCATTACTGCCAGGAACTGTAAATATGTTTCTGCCTGATAGCCTTTTGACTCAGTAATATCCTGCTATCGCTGCTGGGCAGGCAAGTTTTTAAACCAAGAAAAGACAGGTTATGATTTTCATAACCAAACGGTGCTTCTTGTTGAAGTATGTTATCTCAACTGGAATTTTAAGAAGGTCATTAGGCAAGGAATCTGCCTGTGATTCCAAAGGAGAACAATCGACACGTCACCCTGGAAGCGGGGCAGGGGAGGGAGGGTCTCCTCCAGCCAGACACACACGCAGACAAACCCTGCCGGGTCATACCATACAAACAATTTAATTGTGTAGTTACAGTCAATAACCACTCCTAGTCAGAACAGTTCTGCATAAAGAAAATCGTGATACACTTATAAAAACAGCCAGCTGTAACAAAATAACTGGTGTTTTCATAGCAATAAACTCATAAAAAAGAAATACACCTTTATACAGAAAATTTATACAGCTGTAGCTTTAAAATTGATTGTAAACCAAAGGAAGACACATTGCAAACATCAATTATTTTCACATTAATTGCATAAGTTTCTAAGGTGATCTATTAGTTTTATTTACCTAAGCTTATTTGCATGATAGTAAAAATTGCATACAACAATAAGAGTGAAGCTTATAGTATGAATTGCTTGGATAACATAGAGCACTTTTTATAGGCAACTGTGTAAAGCACATTTTCTCTATTTAAAACTTTTAAGACACTTTGTTTTACTGCCCATCAAAATACATTTATAAATAGAAAAAAAAAATCAGTATGATAACAAGAGAAGCAATATTACATTTAACGGAAACTTCCAAAAAAATTAATTACAACATGATGCTGCAGGATCTACAAATAAATAATGAGGACTAAATTGTGTTTCACATTTTCTTTTTCATTTTCTTTAAAACCATGTAACAATGAGAATGGAAAAAAAAAAAAAAAGAACAAAATACGGTGACCTTTATTTCCAAAAGAAAACAAATCTGAATTACGGCAGTGCCATATAATACAAGGCATTTGTTGGCATATGTCATCTTTAAACTGCATTCCACAGTCTATAGTTCTTTTGTAACATACAATAGAACAAGAGTAACAAACTCTTTTTATTTATTAATTTTCTTAAATAAACGTGACTTTCCAAAGATCAAGTGTGGAGTGCTACAGTAATAATTCAAAACCAAACCAACGAAACGAGAACGAACCGGGAAGGGAAACAGTAAATCACCAAAGTCGTAATGCTCGTCTGAAGGCTCCAGAACGCAAATCAGCGGGACCATGCTGTCGGCCACAGCCGCGTGCCCCGGGAACACAGGAGGGCTCGGCCCTGCCCAGCACTCCCTGCCCTGCACAGTCTGCCACGCAGAGCCGGGCACCGTCCTCCTCTCGCTGCTGTGCAAGGCTGGGAAGGGTGGGTGGCCAAACAATGAGTGGGAAGGATTTCTGACAACCCGGCCGGAGTTCTCCTGTCGCCAGGGAGTGCCAGGGGCAGCGCAGAGAGGAACCGGGATCAGTCCTTCAGTTCAGCGCTGATCTCTGTGCTCCCCTCCGCCGACAGCTCCTCTTCCAGCTTGACGGAGAACAGCGTGTTGGCGTTCTTGTCCTGGAGGCTGTCTTCCAGATCCTTGAGCAGCTCCTCCTCCTTGTACTCCGCCACATCCACCTCCAGCCCAGAGTTGTCCTTCAGCTTCCCGTGGTGCTTCAGATAGTACCTCTGGTTCTGAAAGAACTTGATGATGGTGTACTTGGGCAGGTCGAGCTGGGCAGAGAGAGTCTGGATTGCTTCCTCGTCCGGGTACAGCCCCACGTCCTGGATGAAGCTCTGCAGGATGCCCAGGGCTTCCACGGAAATCTTCGTCCGTGGCCGGGGCTTCTGGCGGTTTTCATCCTCGGATTCGGCTGGTGATGCTACTGTTGGTTGCCTGGGGGGTAGTCTGGGGCCTGGCTGCTGCTGCTGCTGCTGCTGTTGCTGCTGCTGCTGCTGCTGCAAGACAAATCACAGCGGGTTGGTTTTTTGCATGCGTATTCTTGCTGGAGAAAATCTGGGGGGGGGGAGGCTGTAAAGGTATTAACAAAGGCTTTGTAAGTATAGAGAAGAAAAAAAGGTAAAAAAAGGCCCATTACTGCTGAACCAGAGTTTGCTCTGCACACTCACACGTGTCTGCACGTGTGTGAGCAGCCGGGGGCATGGACAGGGGTGGAAGGAGCTCTGGCTTTGGCTGAAAGCACTGATGGTGTGACACTGCTGTGGCTCAGCTCACACATTCTATGACCACACTCCAGGAGTCAAGCTCAGACAAGACAGAGTGCTAAGCAGGTGACACAGTAACAGATTAACTTGCCCAGTTTAGCCAGAAGTGGAGCGAAGGCAAAGGCAGGAAAGTGCCAGATGAGGGCAAACACAGGAGCTCTGCCAGGAGCAGCAGCTGCTGCCCAGAACACAGGGCTGCAAACCTCCAGCAGTAGCTGGGCTGAGGGACTCGGGGATCAGAGCATCTTAGCTCCATGCAGATCCCCACTGCTGCTCTGACACCTCATCCAACCTGCACCCCTTACAGCAGGACACTGGGAGCACCCAACAGCCTTGGGAAGGACAGAGGTCTGGGGCAGGACACCTGCATCTGCACTTCTGGCTCTGCCCCTGGCCTCAGACAGGGTTCTATCTTGCCCGTGTGCAAGCAGCCCAGTGTATAAACCGGGAACAAACATTTACCTGCTGCTGTGATTTGCACTGGGGATAACGTAGTTAATATTTATAAAGCAGGAAGATGCAGAGCTCTGAATAAGTTGCACTATTATTATTAGAAGGGAACATGCTGCATTCCAAAATCTCGGACAATAAAAGTGAGCCAGTACGCACATCAGAAGAACAAGATAAAGCAAATCATGATGTAAATAATTAACAAGACCTTAAAATGAAGTTTTGCAATCATGGATTCAGAAACATTCTTAAAAGGTGAGGCAGTGAGCCCTAGGGACAGCAGTATTTTTCTCATCTACCACTGGAGTACAGTACACTACAAGATCATGTTTAAAATCAAAAGGAAATTTATCAGCTACTGGTTTTGTTGACAATTCTCTTGCTTCACAGCACAGGAAGCACTGGTTAGTAAGAAATTTTGGATCAGCAAATTTCTTGTCATATGGTACAAACCACCAGTTATTATTCAAAAGCAAGAGCAGCAAAACAAGCAGTTGCTATCACTATTCCATTTCCCCTTGCAAGTCTCCCCTCAACGAGGGGTTTCCAAGCTTCCAGCTGCAGCTCAGACCCTCAGGATCTCAAGATGCAGTGTAAGACACAGAAAACACAGCAGCAGTTGTGGAGGATTTGCCATCTGCCCCCTCTGCAGTGGCACTCGTGGCTGCAGACACTCAGCATGGAGCTCAGGACCCCCTGCTCTAAGGGAGCTTCTGGTGACACAAATGCGAGTGGAGTTAGAGCCTCTGCCTCATCCCCTTCACAGCCTTTCCTGCTCTACGGTCCGTGAGCAGTCCCAGAGAGATGCAGGACTGCTCCCAGCACATCAAATTCTTACAAGACTGGAGGCTTTGTACATACAGTTTAAAACCTTAGTTCCATATTTATGCCTCTGCAGCAATTACCACGTAGAAGAGCAGGGAGACAACTCAGGCCCCACATCCCAGTCCTTCCTCTTGCAGGTCACTTTCAGAGACTGCAGTGCAACTGCTGATGGGGGTAGCACTGGGGAGATCAAACACACCACTTTTCTCCACGGCCAGAGGAGCTGAGGGGCTGAATGCTCACACTGCACAAGCTGCTCCTTTTATCCCCTTAAGAAGGGATTTTATTAACAACAATGTACATTTTCAAACAAGTGCTGTTTTATTACTTAATATAGATCTTTCTCTCTCTTTTTGCTAAATCAAACAGCAAGTTTCCAGGCTTTCACAATTATTTTAGTACTTGATATCCTAAGGGATTGTCTTACTCAGTTTGCTTTATCTTTAATATACACCGGTGTTGTTTCTGGCTGTGAGATGATCTACCCTTGCTAGCTTTGTAAATATTCTCCTGTGCAGGTAAAACAAACGATCCACTGGGTCTCGCTGAGGCTGGGAAAGCTCAGGATAGACCCACCCTCTGAGGGAGCAGTTCCACGGCTGCCCTCGGGTCTTTCCTGAAGGGATTAAGGAGTCCCCAGCTCGGAGACAGCAGCAAACAGCCAGCCAGGCTCCCAGTGCTGTGTTGAGCACAGCCCCTGCAGGAGGGGACACCTCTGGGGCTGCCCCAGAGCCAGGGCAGCTGCCTCCAAGCCCCACCTGGGCCCTGCATCCCCTCCTGCCTCCTGCCACAGCATCCTTGTGCCGGCTCACCTGCGGAGCAGCACCCAGCCAAGGTCCAGCGGTCAGCAGGCCTGGTAAGAAAGCGCCTCTATGCTCTCCTTTCCCCAGGCTGGTGGGAGAGAGGCTCTGAAGGAAAAACAAACAAACATTGACTCACCCCAGCCTCGCCTGGGGTTCAAGGGATGAGGAATCCCCTTCGCTCCTGCCCAGGGCAAGCCACCGCTGTCCAGGGGCTGAGCTGCGCTTTGGGAGCGGCGCAGGGTCCTCCTGCCCTGCTGGGAAGGCCTCTGCCAGCTGCTGCCAGACACCCCTGCCCTAGCCAAGGACGGCCGGCAGGGAGGCTGGCACTGCCCACCAGGCTGAGGCCAAGGGCAGGGGTGGCCCGGGCAGCCCCCCCCAGCAGAGACCTGCGCTCGGCCTGGCCAGGAGGAAAGAGCCGCTGTTTCCTTCGCTCCCTGCAAAGCTCCCTTGACTTAGTGCTCTGTGGGATTGGCCAAGGTAAACTAACCTGAATCTGTTCTGCTGGCACATGGATAATGTGGGAAGGCCTGTCACCATGGTGATGAACTGCATTGCTTTCTTGTTCATAAATGGCATCACGTTCGGGCTGAGGAAGACTGAGGAACCTTCGGATCATGGAGAGATTCTCCCAGAGGGTCCTGTTCTCTGGTGAGGGATCTTCTTTCCAACGTAACAGCTCACAGAGCCACCCCTTGAAGATAACACCAGCAAAACATTAGTTTTTTTTCCTCGCTTCACAAGGGGCAAAATGAGGTGAAACGTGCAGTTTAGAGGTGCTGCATTCTCTCACACTGCCCAGCAGGGAAGGGGCTGTCCCTGCACAGCCTGGGCTGAGCTACACCCAGAGGCTGCTGCCCTCAGCCCCTCGCTACCTGCCAGCTCTGGAAAGCACCTCTGCCTTGCTCCTGCAGCACAGCACTGCTCTGCAGCAACACCAGGGTGATGAAGGCAGAGCCCCCTGCATGCTCCCCACCACAGGACAAGGGCTTCAGTGACACCAGTGTGTTCTCCCAGCTGACCCTTTCCTCCCGTGCCAGGATACACCCACCTGAGAGCACTGGCACCTTGTTTCAGGAGCCAGCAGGTTGTTTGCTGAGGGATTTGTAAAATCCTGATTCTACTACTCCAAAAAAGTGCTTGAAATACCTGCCTGGACTGTAATCCCAGTGGCACAGGAGGGCTCCAGTGTCCCTTAGAAAGATGGGAATCCTTTGACTAGATGCAGTCAAGAAACATCATCTTCCTTTCTGCTACGAGTAGAGGCACCTCTGCAGGTGACCTTACTTCAAGGGACAGACAGTTCTCTAGGTCAGAGTTTTTCTCACAGACCCATAAAACCCCAGTGCTTTCTGTGCAGTATTAGGTCTTGGGGAGGAGAGGATCTGCTCAGGCTTTCAGTGCACCCTTGACAGCAGCTCCACAGCACAGGGCACCTTGCCCAAGAGCTCACCAAGAGCTCTGAAGCAGCCATGGGTTTGGGACACATGCTACAGAATCCCTGCAGGAACTGATTCTAAAAGAGACATGCCAGTTCATCTTGAGAATTTAACAGTTGCTTCCTTACATCTTCTTCAAAATTAATTGAGGATTCTTTCCTTAGTTGTGCACAGGTAGCTTTAAGAGTGCAAACTCCTAGGCTGGCACGGTGTAGCAGCTTTTCTATGCTAAAATTTAGCAAGAGAATATTACATGTATAAAACATGCATACTTCTTTCTTTTAGCTTCAAGGATCTGTTTTCAAAACTAGGTCCATGCAATTTTATTTCTTAATGCTGTAGGAAAGATAATGTGACATTTTATTGAATCAACAAATAATATAAATGTACAGAAGCTTTTTAGATCCTTTTTTGTATGTACTGGTAGTTGAAAAATGGTTTACCCAGGCTAGTTTACTGCTAGGTACAATAGATACACAGATACAAAATAGATATGTATTTTCATTCACATCTTTAGCTAACAGCTAATAAATGCAGTGCAAAAATATTGCCACGATAGGAAGAGGTGAAAGTAAACAAATAATCTTAATGCATTCATACTGTACACAAAAACAGTTAGTGAGGTGGGCATGAAAAGCTGAAGTATATTCTCTCAGATAGAAGGGGAAAGCTGAACAAATGACACAGGAGAGATGCCCCCAAGAAACAGCAACCATCCAAATGATCCCTGTCAGAAATGTGGCAGCAGAGCTGAGAGCAACAACTCAAAGGGGGCCAAAATGTGCAGGGCACTCGGAGGGGTGAAGAGGGGGAGAGGGGGGAGAGTGATGGCAGGAGAAGGGCCCCCTGCAGCTGGGTGGAATCACAGAGGGTTAAACAGCCAGGGTGGCACAGGGACACTGGAGCAGGCTCAGCAGCACTGAGGGAAAGGGTCAGGAGAGCACAGGGAGTGTGCTGGGGATGGAGGAGATAAATCTACATCTTTAACTGAAATGCAGTCAGAACTTTTTTAATTAACAAGCAGCTCATCCCAAAGCATAAAACCTGTCCTGTGGTTGTCTGCAGCCTGCTGGCTCCACACTGAAATTCTGGGCCCCTTTCTAAGCAGGGGCAGAGCCAGTGAGAGCCCAGACATCTGTGCCAGTCTCCACACCCCTGGGGACTCAGGCTGCACAGGAATTGCTCCACACAGCTCATCCACTGATATGTGCAAGCAAAGGTATTTTTGGTAAAAAACAAGACAGTGGAAGCTATTGTGAAATGCCCAGTAGTAAAAAAATGATTCCCACCCAATCCCCTCTATGCTGATTAAAGGCATTTCACACCAAGAGTTGTGTTAGCTAAGAAATTCCTTCTCCCCTCACTGCCCTTTCTGTCTCTTCTAGAAAGTTATCAGGTACTGTCAGAGCTGGTGAGCAGGCACCACCAGAGGCTGCAGGGCTGCAGTTATTAGCAGACTAACAGCTTTATACCAAAGTACCTCCTTTGGATCAGCAAACACAGCCCTGTTGCACTTAGCTGTGCATTCAGAATTCTGTATACAGCATACAGCTCATCCTACACCAGAGTATGAAATGGTTTTGGTCATTTTAGAACAACAATCCTACTGACTTTTCCACTGGTGAATTGTGAGTTCTGTAAGACTTTGTTTCAGTGGGATCTGAAGGAGCATGAGCTGCTGTGGTTAATGCAGCTGAATTTACAAGTGAAGGTGACAAGGCTGATTTTTCCTCTTACACTCATTTAATTCTAGAGCAATTCTGTCCAGTTCCAGTAATGCATTCTGCAGGAGGGCTGGGCTCACTCCTCTTTCTGGTGCTTTGCTCTGGGTTGGGTTTTTTCTCTTTATAGTCTGATGGGAAGTGGAAAGAACCACAAAATAGTCAGGAAATACTTCCAGCTCAGCCTAGATCACAACTGGTTCACACAGCACACACAGTACAGCGTTAAAAAAAGCCTGAAAATAACAAATCTGATCTATTTATGCAGCAAGGCAAACCCCCCAAAACTCTGCAATGCCACTGGGAACAACCTTGATTTTCAAACAGAGCAAATTTGCCAGGCAACATTACACTGAATATAAAGAGAGTACAAAGCAAAATATAAACATTAGCCACATGTAAATATGTTTGGAGAACTTTCAGGATGTTAGTACTTTTCAAACTGACAAAGTTTAATTTGACACCTTCTGTTCTGAACCTTTGTTTCTGCTCGAATCACGCCTTTAGCTGCTATCAATCACTGCTCCCCATGACTTCAAATACTGGCATGGGCCCTGGGTAAGCTGAAAATGCCATGCAGATGAATTCTGAGATAATATGTTCAAACCTGTTATATACAACACAAATCCTGTAAAGTTATGTATTGTAAACCTACATTTATTGGGAACTAAAAGTCTCAAATCCATCTGCTACAAAGAAAATACTGTTATGCACTTTCAAGTTACCAAGTACCATCTGCAAAGGTCTTGCTACAGTAAGCAAGAAAATGGTGAAAAAAAAAAAAGATGCTAAACCTAAGATATTTAAAATAAATAAGAGTCTTCTGTCTGGTTTTCTGATGGGGATTTAGTAGAGAAACATAAGACACGAGAGGAAAAAAACCTGTGAAAGCTGAAGTGCCAAAGTAGTGCAGGAAAAGCGCAAAGAGGACGGGTGCCAAACCTTCCACTCTGCACCCAGAGCGAGCTGGTCTTCCAGCAAGCATCCCTGCAGTCAGCTAGGTACACAAATGCTACTGCAGACAGCCTTCACCTGGGCTGTGTTGAAACAGACCATAGGACTCGCCCAGCTTGGCTTGCCAACTCATCATTGCAATCTGGTACCTCCCTGATTTAAAATACATAAAATAAAATAAAATAAAATAAAATAAAATAAAATAAAATAAAATAAAATAAAATAAAATAAAATAAAATAAAATAAAATAAAATAAAATAAAATAAAATAAAATAAAATACCCTGAAATGTGCACTAAGATGTGAGCACCAACCCCAAGCAGATGAAGGAGGACAGCATTACAGTCACGAAGGATGTTCTCTATGCAAAGCCTTCCAAATTAGCCACAAACACATCTAGCCCATGAGGAAAGTGCCTGAAGGAGGACCAACTGAACTCTCGTGTGTGGTGAATCTGTAATACTGATAATAATTGGCCAAATGTTCAATGTTTTGCACAGAAACACCATTTTTTGGAAGAGCTGCCGTGTGGATCTACAAAGGCACAACACTCTTGAGTATTGATGCTAAGAAGTGAAGAGTTTTTCTCTGGCGCAGTAGATGTAAGATTATTTTGTCAAATTCTCTGAGGCATACAGACAAATAAAAATATAGGGTGTAAAAAGAAATCAGTGTAAATAGGGAGGTATGAGATAGAAATATTTTAGCAGAAGGTGTGAGTTGTATTTCAGCATCTCCTGTGAACAAAGCCCAAGCACACGATCCATTCAGCAGTGCTCCTGACTCAAAATAAAGACTATTGTAGGCTGCAGGAGGCATTTGGAATGAGCACATTTTAAGCAGCTAACTATAAAGCTGGCAATTTATCATTCAGCAAATAATTTTCTACTTTTAAAAGAATCTTTAAGTGTTACTTATGCTAATGAAGACTGTTTTTAATCAGCCCGCAAACACGCTAATAGAGGGCGATTTTTATTGTATTTTGGTTTTTTATGTACAATGCTGAAGGCTCTCCAGTTTATACAACACAGAGAAGAAATTACACTCGCTAAAAAGGGCTCTTAATTGTCTGGGCAACCCAAATCCTTCACCTTCAACACAACAGCCTATAGACAGAACAAAGGAAAAGAAATCATGGACTCAACTTTAAATATTGACTTCTTTTTCCCCTTCAAAACCATCCACTTGCTTTCCAGAGCTCATGTTAATCCGAAGCAGCAGTGTTCATCACAGATCTTCCCCTTGCTTTTCAAAGCAGAATGCCCACACAGGGGAGAAGGGAAAAGGCAGCATCACCACTATGGTATATGAATACAGTCCTAGGATTACACTTGTGAGCTGCACAGAAAGGTTGCATCTGAAAAAGTCATAATACTTTGAACGAGATACATAATGGTAGCAAAGGAGTACTGAAAGCATTTTAAATTATTTACTAGGTTAAAAGGGTGAAATGGTACTTTAAATACATCAAATTTCATCATCTGGGCCATTTTTTGGTGGCAAAGTGGTATTGATCTTTCCAAATGCTTAAAATTAACTATTTCCAGAAGGTCATTATTTGATTAAAGGCATTAAAGTTGAGGGCAAGAAATGATGCACTTTGTCTTCTTTCCCATTCAAATAATCATGTAATTTAATCAGAACTATCCCTTCATGTCCTGTAATAAAAATGTTTGTCTTAAGATATTGTTCTTTACCTAACATATTAACCTTTAAATGTTATGAAGTACTTAAGAATAATCTCTGCTTAGAGAAGATTCTTCCATAATGCAATGAGAGGATCTCCAGCATTTAAATGGAGGAGGCCAGATTTCCCCTACACACTGACTGGAAAACAAATTAAACCCTTCAACTGAAATTCCTCAGTGTCCAACAGATCCATGGAGTTCTGAACCAGAACCAACACGGGGCACCAGCACAAACCAGTCCAACCAACAGGGGACAAAGGACTCTGCTTTAATTCACCTGGAAATGCTGTTTGTGCCAACATCTGAATAATCTGGAGGCATCCAGCAGCCAGGAACAGCTCAGACTCCCTTTTGGGCTGAGCTGATGCAAATCTGCCTTCGTCCTGCGTGGAACACCCGTGGGTGCAGACAGGGGACAGGCCTGGATGATGAGCCTGGCCCTTTTTAGCCTTAAATGTTCTCCTGCAATTTCAGGAAAATTTAGTCTGACTGCAGATTTAGCCTGCCTAAAATACAGACATTGTATTTTATATATAAAGATATAGATACATTATATATATCATTATATCTAGATATAATATATAAAATACCTATATTATCTTTGCCATCTCCTGTGCAAACCTAGTGGACCTAAATGCTTCACAGAACTGAAGTCTATTAAAAGAAAAGCCACTGGATAATTTTATTATATCTTTGGAAAACTTATTTTCCACCAGACTTGGTAGTTTTTGCTACTGACCAAAACCTTCTCAAGTTGAGCTTATATTTTGAAGGAATTTTAACCACCAACTTCTGTGGGGCAGATACTTCTGAGTAATTGTGAAATCTGCTGTAAATGTTGACATTTTGGATTTTTTTTCTCACAAAACTCCATGTCTTTAATTCAAGAAGCAAAAACAGTTTTTCAGCCTGTCCTGGAAGATGAGTTACCAGAATATTAATATGAATATGAGTTACCAGAATATGAATATGCCTCTTCTTGAGATGTGGCCTCACATGATAACAGACAGTAGATCCCCAAAAGATGTTCCCCTGGTACTCTGAAACCTGAAGCTGTCCTTGCCCTCCAGACACTCTGCTGTGCCTCTGACTGCTTCCCTGCCAGAACACTCAGACAGGGACCCAGATGTGAACTAAGTAAATCTCTATCTGCCATCAAAAGAGATGAGATTTCACAAAACAAACAAACTGAAAACCCACAACCTCACAGGGCTTTGCAGGGGAGAGGGAAACTTCACTAGCAAGAAAAACTGAAGAATACTTCTTATATAATACATTCTATAATAATATATAACAATATAATAATAATATAATATGTAATAATCTATAATCTTATATATGCAATCAATTTTTGTATGGTAGCTCTATCTACAGTTTAAAGTCTTTATTAAAAAGACTGGCAACTTCAAAATCCTTATTTTACTCCTATCAATTAACAAGTGGACAGCAAATGCTGTTATTAGGTTGTTTACAGAGCTTTAACTCTTGCTTTAGGGAAAAGACCTCCTGTAAAAAGGCCATGGGGCCAAAGTGTCACTGCCATAATTACTCTTCTGTGCATACATCACATTGTTAGATTTATTTTTCTTTAAGATCTCCTAGAAGGAGTAATTTCCATCCAGGGCTTCTTGTCATAAGTTTTTGTTTCTGGAGTGGATCAGAGGGAGATCTGATGCCACACACAGCAAGCAGAGGCTCAGAGATACCTGGACTTCACTGCAGTTTCAGTTCAGCTGACAAGACATTCCAACCAGCCACATCATCCCCAAACACACAGCTCAATTCCATCCTCAGACATCTTTTTAGGTCCTAACAACATGTTTTCACATGGATTTGAAGGAGACATTTAACTATTCTGAGGAAAAGTAACTGGCTCCCAGCTGGCAGGAAGAGCACTCCCTGCTCTGACAGTGCCAAGGGAGGGAGGACTTGAGGAAACTGAAAAGGAACTTTCCCTAACCTTCCTCCAGGTCTCTAGAAACAGAAAAAGAGCAGTGCCCTTTGCCTCCCTGCACCTGAGAGCAGGGAGCAGGCAGAGCCCTCCTGCCCTCAGCCCTGCTCCCAGCAGCAATCCCTTCAGCTAGACTCTCTCCTCCTATTAAATAAGAGTTAGCAACTGATTTCTCAGAGGTGCAGCAAACTGGCTGCCCCAGAGCAAAAATAAAAAGAATCTCATTTAATCCCTCCATAGCTTTTTAAAAAAATAACTGGTTTTATATAAACAGTGGAAAATTCCTGTGTCTGTAGAGCTTTCTGTGGCACGTTCTGTACACCAGAGATGCTGAGCACCAGGCTCAGCAAAATACCTGCTGTGTGTGCAAGCCATGGCTCAGCTGGGCTGCAGAACAGCAGGGAATTCCACTAAGGACCCTCAGTCCAAACATATTTACTTTACAGAGATCTTGAGAACCATTTTCACGTGCTTCCCCAGTGCCATCCTGAAGGGAACAGGACACTGCCCGGAAAGAGAGGAGATGATCACAGAACTGCAGTGTGTTTTCTAATAAAATTTGGCAGATCTGGAATTAGACAAATATTTGCAAATCAGAATTTTTCCCAATTAACTAGCTGCATGCTTGCCCGTGTCTGTTCATCACATGGCAACAGTCTGGGGTAACTCATAACCAAAAACATGAAGTTTGACTTAGAGGATAAATAAGAGGAAAACAAGAAGTGGACAAACCAATAAATTATTAAGAGTAGTGAAATGAAAAACTAGCTGGAATCAAACCATTGCCTCATTTCTCACCTTGCACCTAGAAATTCTGTGAGATTGCTTCAGGTGTTGTGTGTTTTGAGCGATCTAATCCACTCTGAAGGGAGAACACATCTATTATTGCTAAACCTCTTCCTTCTCCCTTCACCCGAGTCGCCAGCGGTCACTCCTCACACTGCCTCTCCTCCCCGTGTGGTTGTGTTGCACGAGGAGCTTTCTGCTTTGCACTGCTGTTTGCGAGCTCTGGGGTTTCTCAGGAGGAATTTCCCCTGTTTGCAGTTTGGTTGGAGTGGAGCTGCTTTGTTTGCTGTGCTGCTGGCTGGGCACCCTGCTCTCCCAGCACCCTGACCCGCGGCCCGCGTGGTACCAGCTCTGGCCCTACAGCTTGGCTTCCACTGCTCACACTTTCCTCCCCTTTTTCTGGCATAAACACTGAATCCCAAAAGCCTCCAGGGTCAGTGATCTGCCCAGAGCAGGCATGAGGAGCCCATAAGCCAAGAACGTGGCTCCTTCCCCAGCTAATCCACACCAGCCAGCAGTGCCAGGCCCAGCCTCGGCTCCCTGTCACCCAGCAAAGGGCACGGGGCAGGTGCCCACGCTGCCCCACACAGGGCACCTGAGCCAAGGCAGGTACCCGGGGTGGGATGTCAGCACACAGGAGTGTGGATGGGGAGGGTGGTACGCAGAGGAACAGGGTGGGAGCACATCACAGGAGGGTTGTGACTGAAGAAATTAGTCAGGGTGGTGAGAGGAAAACAAAACAGAAGGTGAGGATAGAGGAAGAGAGATTAAGAAAATCCATCCTGCCAGAAACAGCACCTCTTGTCAGGCAGACAGCAGGTGCTGCCTGGGGAAGAGCTGATTCATGCATCTGGAGTGCAGGAACCAAACACCTCTACCCAAGAAAGAAAAGCTACTGGTAAGGCTCAGAAGAGGTGGGAAGGGTGCCCTGCCCTCTGCTGTGCCAGTCCAGGCCTTCCTGACCCCATCACAGCTCCTGAGTGGCTTTGCAGAGAAGCAGGGCTGGATTCCCAGACCCTGGCAGGAGTCCTGGTAGTTCATTACAACCTTCTCTCTTCCATGAGCTCTTCCTGCCCCTCTCTCCTCCTTCCTCCAGACTCACTCCTGAGCTGCCTGCAGCCACAGCACTTCCAGAGCTTCAGGCTTGCAGGAAAGCTCCCATTTTTTTGCAAGCCTCCCCTGGAAGCCGTGGTACAGAGGAGCTGAGATGGATTCCTGTCAGATGCCTGCACCACATCAGTACACGGGGTTTCTCACTCTAAGAACTGCTTTAGAACCTTAGAATTAAAACTTTCTATCAAAAACGCAATATCTTTTCTCTCTGCAGACAAAGTAGCCAACAGTGATCTACTAAAGAGTAGATGGATAAAAAACCAACCCTTACTAAGTACAGAAGGCTGTTTAATTAGGGCAAGCTGAACAATTTAACTGAAAAAAAAGGATTTATATAAAAACCAAAACAATTTATAGACAGCATTTAGTTTCCTCAAAACTAACTATTATCTGTTTTCATGAGAAATACTGGAACATTTTAATAAAAAAAAATATAAATATTTTTTAAATAAAAAATATATAAATATTTTTTCCATTTGCCAAAATTCCAGGCACTTTGGCGATTCTTTTTCAGAAATAATCTTCTCCCCAAAGGTAGAGGGAAGAGTTTAGCAGAGAGACAAAATCGGTGGTGAACAACTTTGGCAGAAAATGTTATTTCTGCCAAATTCAGGTAGCAGTGGAGACCACATTGTTGGTGAGAAGCCCTCCTTCGAGCAAGGTGTCGCTCTGAACAGCAGCACAGTGGGATGACTTTAATAAGTGGGCATAAAACCCAGAGATTTGAAAGTCTCCGAGTGAGACGTAACCCCCGTGCAATAACCTGATTTCTGTGCCACAGCAAGGCAGGTTTGTAATAAAGGTCACGGAGAAATCATCTCCAAAGATGCTGTGGATGTCTCCCCTATGTCTTTACTCTTTTGCAGCAAAAGGCAGACCTTAGCATGAGCAACACACATGCACACACAAAAGGAAACAACAACCAAAGAGAGAGAGAGAGAGAGGGGGAAAAAAAAAAAGGGAAAAAAAAAAAAAGAGGCTGAAATTTTAGTTACACCACATGTGGTTTTCATTTGTGAAAAATGAACAAGCTGTTTGTGGTTAAACTGTCTAATCTGCTGTTATCAATCTAGCACTGCATTCAAGATTTACAGGATACATCAGCTTCTGTGCCACATTAGCTGTAAAAGGGAGAGGGGGTGGGAGGAAAAAGGAGGAGGAGAGAGTTTATCCTGAGGAATAATATTTCCAATGCAGCCACACTCACACTACATCTGGTTGTGCTGGTAGCGGCAGTTAAATTGAAATATTTCACAGCGTGTGTCAGAAACATGCAGAATGGTAATTATGACAGATCTGATTAAGCCTGAGTGCCACTAGCTCCCTGGCCAGCTCCGGGTGTGCAGGTGTGACCTTGTGCGTGCCTGCGTGTGTAAATAAAATTAATTACAAGCGAGAGGGCGAAGGCTTCGGTGACATCACAAAGCAGAGAAACTCCCAAGGGGGAGACCTAATGGAATATTTTCCCTCAGTCTAATAATACAGTTCATATTGACTTGAGGTAATTAGTGGGATCATTAAAGCAGTTTTCCCGGCGTATTTGGCTGCCTGATCAGATTAGTGAAAATGTTCTTCAGAACAAGCCCTGTGTGGTCTGCCAGAGAAGGAGGAAATAAAAAGCAACAAAGCATATTTGGGAATGATAAGCAGAGCTGGACTTTCTGCACCGTGCTCGGCAGGGCCAGTCTCAGGAGCCCGGGCACCCGGCTGCCCCTCGCTGCTGCTGCCCAGCCACAGCTGCTCCTGCTGACACAGCCTCACTGCTGCCCCTCTGTCCTTCCAGACTGCACCAGCCCCATCCATTGCTGCCCCTCTGTCCTTCCAGACTGCACCAGCCCTCCAGACTGCACCAGCCCCATCCATTGCTGCCCCTCTGTCCTTCCAGACTGCACCAGCCCCATCCATTGCTGCCCCTCTGTCCTTCCAGACTGCACCAGCCCCATCCCTCCAAACTGCACCAGCCCCATCCCTCGGTGCTGAGCAAACCCAGAGGCAAGGCTCGGGTGAGTGTGAGCCTAGGAGAGCTGCACTGAGGTAACGGGGGCCAGGAAGAATAAATATGTGATCAGCACCCCTCCACCTCTCCCCAGAAAGCCAACAGAAGACTGGAAGGAGCAGTTTGAGGATTACTAATGTTTTTGTTTCCTAATGAGCTTACTCCAGGAAAAAAAAAGAGGAGAAAAAAATAAGAGGGGAAAAAAAAGTGGGGAAAAACCAAAGCCAAACCAAAGCCAAGACAAAAGTTGAAGTGTGATATAAAGTCTTCCACGGCAAGAGAACACAGAGCCCTCATCAAGCAATGGCCCATTTGTTTCCAGCCAGCCTAGTGAGCATGCTCTACCTTGCAAATGGAATCTGCCAAGCTCTGTCACAGATGGCAAGCTTTGACAGTTCCCATCCGTAGCGTCGATACTCGACAGTTCAGCACAAGATCAGTGACATTCTGTCTCATTAGAGCCACGCTAATTATCACAGCTAGTTTCAGGGGAAACCATGTGTTGCAATGGTCAATTTGAAGGAGTCTGTGCATCAACAAACTGGTAATAAGGATCAGACACCTTATTATATGACAGCATGCTGCCTATGATCTGATTTACTGAATCAGAGGTACTGAGGCAACACTGAAGCCTGATGGGTTATGGAACTGCGTGTACACAATGTGGATCTCAGAGATGCTTGAAAAAGAGAAGGGAGCTATAGAGAAACAATACAAATAAAACATCTTTAAATGGTGAAGTTTTAACGAGGATTTTTCTCATTTGTCATTAAGACTCAGAGATGTTCAAGATCTTGTCAGCCGGTGCTATCTTTAATCAAATCATATAAGATAAATAATTCAAAATGAAAACTGTAAAATTATGGATTATGCTAAATTGTAATTCATTCCATACTCTGATTTTTCAGTTTCAATAACATGTACCCAACATTCCTTATGTTGTGCAGCCTTGCTGTTCTAACAGAATTTGCTGTTTTGTAAAGAGCTTTCTCTGCCTGGCTCCTTTCTTCATCTATACATTTAATCACTTCAAGTTGTGCTTCTCCCAGCTTTTCCCACAGACCTGTGCTCCTTCCACCAGCCAAAGCCCACCCGACCATGAGCCCCCCCGGCCACCTGTGGGGCCGCATCCTGCCAGGTGGCCCCAGTGCCTCCCAGTGGAGGCTGTGCTGGCCAGGGCTGTGTTCAGCATGAGCTCCCGACCAGCACAGGGCAGGTGTGTGCTGCAGCCCCCCAGGGGAGCTCTCCTGGGGCTCACACAGCTCTTCTGAAGCTGCAGGAGAGGCATCTGAGCAGCTGGAGCTGCCACCTCCAGCCAGGGCACAGCACGCTTCCCACCAGTGTCCTGAAAGGACTGCCTGGCCCCACAGAGCTGCCTGAAAAGGCCAATATAATTCTCTTACCAGTTCAGTATTTTCCAGTCTCTGTTTTTCTTTGCCTTGATCTGTTTCAGGTTGTAATGGGCTTTTTCCCCCTCTATGCATATATCCACAGGCTTACCAATATGAACCACCTTGGAGATTTTAAGGTGATTTCTCTTCAATGCATCTTGAGTCATGGAATGGCCAGGGCTGGAAGGGACCTCCAAAGGTCATCTATTTGATTCACAAGCTGCTGTCCACGTTTTACTATAAGGAGCCCAAGGCTCACTGAAGTCACCCCAGTCCAAGGCCATACCAACCACATGGGACATGCTCAGGTTCCCTGTTGGCTCCTCTCCAGCTCCACCCAGATGAGGGATGCATCAATTAATTCCACCCAATTCTTATACCCCCTTCCTGACAATTCATTGGAAAAAAAAAAA